>OZ038458.1:2908534-3025578 GCA_964036195.1 Sphaerolaimus hirsutus | reverse complement strand
CAAGGTGGAGTGTATGAGAGAATTGTGGGCATCATCAAACAACTCATGAAAAAAGCTCAGGCAGCAAATCACAACCCACTGTTGAGCTGGATGGAACTCAGCACAATGGTACTAGAGGTGGAAAGGGTGTCAAACAGCAGACCACTGACATATGTGGGTGACACAATTGACACACTCCAAGTCCTGAGGCCAATGGATTTTCTGCTGGGGGACCACACAGGATCAAATCCTGTGGAAAAAGTTTTGACAGAAAATGAAAGTCATCAAAGCAAGGATCCTGATCCAGACTACACACCAGCCAAAAATGAAAAACAGAAAATGACAGAAATTTGGGATGCAATTCAACAGAAAAAGGAGAGATTATGGCAGTTATGGCAGAAGCTGTATCTGGACATGCTCAGACAGAGATACAACTTTGGGAAACAAAACAATAGAGATGTCATCACAGAACCCAAAGTTGGTGCAGTGGTGCTGATCAAAGAGCAGAATTTACCAAGAGGTGAATGGAAACTTGGCAAAATCCAGAAATTGAACAGAAGCAAAGATGGATGGATCAGAAGTGCAGAAGTACAACTGAAAAGTGGAAAACACATTGAGAGACCAATTGTGCATCTATGTCCACTGGAAGTACAAGACCATGATGGACAACTGCCAGAAAAAGTAGACAACACAGTTGAACTTGGAGATCCACAGAATCCATCAGACCAACCAGCAAAAGCACCAACAACCAAAAATAATGCACCTGACCAGTCACTACAAGCACCAGAAACCAGAAAGAATCCACACAGGGCAGCCAGGAAACAGCAGACATATGCAGATTTCTTCATGGTGGGATTGCAAGTGCTGACAATCATATCAGTGATCATGTCTGGAGCAGAAGCAACTACCAATTGGCAGCAAAAATACAACAAGCAGTTCAACCTGTGCACAAAGGCCAAGAACGGGCATGCAATTGCAATACCAGACAAGATATACTGCAAATTTCCTGTCACAGACAAAGTCAGGAAACAGGAAGTCAATTTGTGGGCACAAAGATTGGAGCCACAGAAAGCAATAGCATACAGATGCTACATTGATCACCACATCATCACAACCAATATGGGATTTTTTGGCAGCAAGGGCATAATTGGAGATATTCATCAGTTTGAAAGAGTGGATACCAATGAATGCTGGAATGCAGTCAAGACACAAAAATGGAAAAGCCAAGAAATCATGCAACTCAATGATGATTTATGGTCAACCAATCAAACACTACAGGTGGAATACAAGTGGTGCTGCACTGACAAAAAGAATGAAGCAATCAACTTTGTCATTGAAAAAGGACAGGTGGCATCACTGGATGGGCACAGACTGGTGTCAGATCTGCAAGACCTGTCAGCATGCTCTCCACTGGCTGGATATTGTCATGATGTCATGCATGCTGTGACAGTGTGGAATGGAACAAAGTTTAAACACCAATGTGCTTATGAATTCCAAGGAAAATATGCTGGCAGCATCAGTAGACAGAGTGTCATCATAGAAGAAATTCAGAGTGCATATTCAGTGACACACAGAAATAAATGGCCTGCAGACACAGAATGTGTACCACAGGATGCATTTTATGTTGATCAGGGTGCAGTGTTCCTGCAATTCAAAACTGAGCTGAAAGAATTCACAGTGTACAAGCCAGAAACTAACAACAACACAATCAGTCAGATTATTGATGCACCAATTGAAGCTGTGGAGTTGGGAAAAATTCAATATACAGCTCAAAAGATTCTTGAAATGGAGAAAAGAGAATTTGGATTTGTGTGGCAACAGATGTGCACAATGAAGCAAAGTCAATTGGATATGATCAGACAATTATTCAGACTGAATCCAACAATGGGCATCAGAGCATTGATGGGCAGAGAAGATGTTCATGCAGAGTGGGCAGGAGAAGCTGTTATTTTCTGGGAGTGCAAGAAAGTAAAACCAATAAAAGTGCACTTTGCTGGAAAATATGAAGGGACCTGTTACAAGTACACCCCAGTGCAAATTGAACCAGGTGGACAACTGTACTTCATCAGCCCAGGCAGCTCAGACCTCCTGCAACATTCACCAACAGAGGACTGCAGACATGCCACTCCACACTATTTCCAATTGGATAATGGTGAATGGACAACAGCAAATGGACCAGGACATGTCCATGTATCAACATTGCCAATTGAACTGACATGGAAAGGCAAATGGACAGCCTTCACACTCAATGCATCAAGTATATTCCACATCAGCTTGGCCCACATCAACTTCAACTTATGGGAAGCAAACTACCACTTCCAAAAGCTTCAGCAGTTGGAACACATGACAAGAAAATTGACAGATTACACAACCAGTTGGGCACTGGATCCAGCTGTCATCAAGAATTCAATAGCTGGAGTTGGTCAAGGCATTGGAGGATTTTATGAAGGAGTTGGCAAGGAGATTGGTCACATTGTCAAGGGCACACTGAGTGGCAGCAATTCAATATGCAATGGTATTTTGAAGGGACCAGTGCAGTTCATCCTGAACTTGCTACTCATTGGAGGGGCAATATTTCTCACTGGATATGGACTGTATATGTATGGGACATACAGAGTCAGCAAAGGACTACCACTACTTCCAATCAAAGCACTTGGATCATGCTTCAGGGCAGTTATCAAGCTACTGGGAATATGCATCAACATGACAACAAAAGTAGCAAGAGCTAAGCCAAAGCAGACAGAAGAACTACAACAAACAACAACTGATCTTGGTTCTCAGAAGGAAATCAACACACTGGGACCTACAGTTCAGTACAATGCAACAGAGGGTGAAGTCACACTGGTGCAGGGTGATCAAAGGGCACCTGGACAACCATTGGTGAAGTACCAGCAACACTGTATCATTCAAGGAGATGACATACTGTGATCAATGGTCAATCAAACACTGGGTGAATCAATGGTGGCTTCACACATTTTGTCCTCTGGGGAGTGTTGCCATCTTGGCAATAAAAATGATTTATGATAAATGTATTTACATATTTAAATAACTTATACTTATTTAATAATAATCCTAAGTACATAGATTTAAGTTATTTTAACTGCATGTGGGTAGTATTCAAGCAGTATCAAATCTGTTTGAGGAAACTAATCCTAAATACACAGTAGCTAAAAAGTTTATCTAAAAGTTAGCCGACACATGTAGGCAGGTGATGACACACATGTTTTGATAAGAATCTGTTTTGCAGAAAGTGTCGCTGTCTGGAGGTGTGATTCAATATCTACGTGGGCAAATTGTTTTGTTAATGTATTATTCATTTGGGCCAATGTCGGCATTTTGATTAAAATTGAATAAGATTTGGATTTTCTAATCTGTGCTCACATTGTAGCTTTGATAGATCATGTTGTCTGTAGACATGTTTTTTGTCTGCAGTTCGATGCTTAAAAGTAGATTTTTTGTACCATTTCAATCACTCTGAAATACTCTGAAATACTCTGACATACTCTGAAACATTTGGATATTACTTGAAAACTTTCCTTGAACCACTGCTGAAACAAGTAAAATAAAGGCAAAAATATAAATCTCTGGACTTGGACTTCTGAACTGCAAAATAGACCCAATCACACCTACATCCATCCAACAAAAGAGAACAACTTCCATCACAACACAACCCACTACAACAGAGAACAGTTCTGTACCTGACTACCACAGATAGGGGAGAAAACAACCCACCACTGACCACACAAGAGTACAACTCTCACCACAAGAGAGCCACTCTCACAACATCTCAATTACAAACTGAAAATTTGATGCCATTTTCAAAATTTCAGCCATCATTTTCGTTGAGAAAAAAACATTTGATGAAACTAGTTTGTATGGGCCAATTAATCTCCACAACTTTCTTAATAAAAATACAAAATATTATATTGATAGATAAAGTCAAACAAAAGTTATGAATTTCCAAAAAACAGCCTGAAAAATGGTGACTTTTGACTTTGATCAATTTTTTCAGTAGGAAGATGACATTTCCGGATATATGCATGGAAGGAAATTTTAAGTTTCTGGTTATGGAGCTTCCAAATCCATGAAAAAAAACGCAAAAAAAATTTTTGTAACAAGGGAGGTTTGGTCCTTAGGCGAAGCGAGTCTTAAAATGCGATCTACTCAAAATCGCATTTTGTGGACTAGTCGACTTTTAGAATTAGACGCCTCAATGATGTAATTATGCGATTACGTAATTTAGCTGCGTGTGTTCATGATGCGTTTTATGTTTACATGAGATTGTTTTCACCATGCTTTTCATTGTACTAGTTGAAATTCTATGCGAAAAAGGTGGAAAGCAACCACCATCTTTGACACCTCAAGCTAGAGTTCAGGGCTAAAAAATTCAGAAAAATCTTTATCGGGAATAGGGTATCGTTCTCGGTTCGAGACATTGGAAATTCTAGCTGGGTGTCAACTAGATTTTTTTGTATAATGGAAACGGAAAATTTTTTTGCACTTGCCGGAAAATGGAACGGAAAACGGAAAAAATTTGCCTGCGGAAAGCGGAAACGGAAAAAAAATTGCACTTGCAGGAAAACGGAAACAAAATTTTTTTTTGCACTTGCTGGAAAATGGAACGGAAAACGGAAAAAATTTGCCTGCGGAAACGGAAAAGAGAACTTTGACAGCCTAGTCATAGCTTAGGTGGCGCCCTGTGTGCGTGCATGCTGCATGATGTACTATATGCCGCACTGCAGTTGGGTTCAGCTGTGCCCAGGTTTGTTCATGCGTCTCAATCTGCTCTCTTTGCTGCAACAATTGCACACATTTCATTGCTATTTTGCTTAGCATTTGCATACATCCTTTCTGTCTTATCAGTCCCTATTGGCGCTTTTTGTGCATGCGCAAATTGAAATTGAAATTTCTAGCGTATATAATATTTAAATACGTACAGCTGAGTGTTTTAGCACATTTGAGTTTGGTGCATAAATAATTATTGTACTTCATCAAACAATGGTAACTTTCTCCGTAAAGCACGCAGTTTGATCAGCTAAAAAGTCTTGAAAAAGTTGAATAACCCCTTCGAATAAATCCCCCGTGTAATGTATGTATTTAGGAAATGACCCCGCTTGAATAACTTCCTGTCTGGCATAAGTTCAGCATGCACAAAAGCATGACGTCATAAAAATGAGTTCATCAGACACCATTTTAGCATAAAATGGATGGCAAACTTCAGTCTCGCCCAGAATAGGGTAAGAAAATTTTGACGGAAAAAAGTCACTTATGATTCATGAATTACCCCCACCTCGTAAAACTCCCCTGTCGAATTTGATGTAATAATAATTTCCCTAAGCACTATTTTAGGTAATGCTAAATGCCCTGAAGAGGTATGTAATTACAAATGATCTATGCCTTATGTATGATAAACTATACATTCTGGGCCTTTATAGTTACTGCCCACTGCTATATCCAGTCAGGGGCACTCCCAGGACCTGTAAAATGTAAAATGTCACGCAAAGTCTCTAAAATCATGGATAGAGTCATGAGAAATGTAAAACGTCCAGTAAAAAAAAGAAAATTTGTCATTATCCAGGGCATACATGACTTTTAACACTTTGCATGACATTTGACATTTTACAGGGTCTGAAATTGGGAGTAGGACCAGCTGTGACGTCTGCGTTTTCGAAACGGACTAAGGAAATCGATTCGAGAAAGCTGCAAGACTGCTCCCATACAAAACCAATCCATGTGCCAGTTTTGTAGGAATTGGCATTCGCATTTTGAAATTGGCACTGGCCCCAAATTCATTTAGAAAGTGCCGCACCGACATGTTCCCTCAGCGCTGAAACTGTGTGTCTACTTTTTGCCATTCTAAATGGACCAGATGTTTTTTATTCAGAGCGCATAAAACTCTATCTATGTCTCACCGAAATGCATTTTCTATGAATGGGCCTGCACAATTTTTGGAAATTCCAGAAACGTTCAAACTTCCCCAGGCTTTAGTAGGAGGGGGGGGGGGTTCTGGGGGTTACCCCCCAAATCCGCCAGCTATCTATCTATCCCGGAGGCCGCTCAGCTATCTATCTATCCCGGTGGCAAATGTTTTAGCTATCTATCCCCCAAATCGTCCAGCTATGTACCTATCTGGAGCAATTTTTGAGAATTTTGCCTCAATTTTCGCTCATAATCACTAATTTTCTATCAAAATATATGAACCCCCGCGTGCATAGCATAAGTCGAGGGTGGCATTTTAGGGGTGGGGGGGGGTCACCGGTCTTTGGGGTCGCGCCATTCCATTGTACGTCGGCCGATTTTGATGCCCTTCGAGTATGTTGGGGTTTGGGGTCGGGGCCGCGACCAAATTTTTTTGTTTCCTCAAATGATCCCCCAGTCCCGAGATAAGGGGGGTCTATAAAAACATGGTCATTTTACATGGCCAATCTGGTCGATTGAGTTTGAAGGTAAATAATTCAGCCATTTCTGTGCCGATTTTGACCGCTCAACACTTAACTTTATCGGAACGACCTGTAGATTCCATTTTTGACGTAGGTTTAGTGATGTCTAAATTCCTTATGCCGATTTGACCCGGTTTTTAAACGCGAAAAATAATCTTTCTGAACATGCCATCGTACCTATATCTTAGACCACGAGAAGTCGTATACCAAAAGAACGGTTTCAATATCTCTTTCTAATCAAAAGTTATAGCGCTTCAAACTTTTCCCTCCCATCCACATAAATCACCCCATGAAGAACGATGCATGCAAATTCAAAAGTTCATATCTCAACCATTTAGGCCGATTTTCATCAATGAACACTTAAAATCATCAGAATAACCTGAAGATTTCATTTTCATTGTAAATTCATCTAAATATTATTTCATTATGGTAAGTACACACAAGAATTCTCATTATTTTATTGTATGAGAAATCTCATTGAATATAATAATTTTTTCGCGTTAAAAAACCGGGTCAAATCGGCATAAGGAATTTAGACATCACTAATCCGACCTCAAAAACGGAATCTACAGGTCGTTCCGATCAATTTAAGTGTTGAACGGTCAAAATCGGCCCAGAAATGGCCGAGTTATTAACCTTCAAATTCGATCGACCGGATTGGCCATGTAAAATGACCATGTTTTTATAGACCCTCCTCATCTCGGGACTGGGGGATTATTTGAGAAAACAAAAAAATTCGCGGCCCCGACCCCAAACCCCAACATACTCGAAGGGCATCTAAATCGGCTGACGTACAATGGAATAGCGCGACCCCAAAGACCGGTGACCCCCCCCCCCTAAAATGCCACCCTCGATTTATGCTATGCCCGCGTGGGTCCGAATCTAAAACCCCCCTGAACTTCCCCTTACAGACACATCCACGCGTCAAATGCCTCCAGGGGGTTAGGGGTTCACGCAATCGCAATTTCATTTTCAGCACTATTTGCCAACTGCCAATCACTGGCACCCGCCGCTGCACTGTTTTACTAGTGCTGGGAAAGCGCCAACCGCCGCAGAAAAAAGGTGTAAGCTATCAAATCTATCATGGCGCCTTTTCCTTTGTTTTGGCGCCAGAGTAGGGCGCTGTGCCGCCAGCTGTTTTTATGTCAGTCGCCATGGAAGAATGGTGCCATGGCTAGGATGTCATGTCAACTTTCCGCAGGCAAATTTTTTTCCATTTCCGTTTCTGGCTGCTTATTTTTTTCCATTTCCTTTTTTCCGGCTCATTTTCCGTTTTCCGGCTAAATTTTCAGTTTCTTCAACTTGTTTCTCCTTTCTGCTCAACTGTCTGTTTTCTGATTCAGCCAAACTGGTCAACATGCATGCATGTTCTCAATTATTGGAATTTTTTCTCTTTTCAGCAAAATTTCTGCAAGATTTGAAAATGAAATTGCATTTTGCATAATTTTTTTCTGTTTCCGACAGAATTTCAACAAATTTTTTTCCGTTTCCCGCAGAATTTCGGCAAATTTTTCCGTTTCCGTTTTCCAGCTTTTCATTTTTCCTTTTTTCCGGCTAATGCAATTTTATTCCGTTTCCGTTTTCCGGCGAGTGCGAAAATTTTTACGTTTCTGTTTTCCGTAAAAAAGTTTTAGTTGACACCCTAGGCCCATGGCACATGGTATATAGCTACGCTGAACTTTAGGCTCATGCGTGACTGATTTGGAAGATTTGCAGCTGGGAAACTAGGTTGGTATTGGACAGATTTGTTTGCAACTTGGGCCAATTGCGCAAGTGCCATGAAAAGTGGTATTTATGCTATTTATCGACCGGACGCTATGTATTTTCTGAACGAAACATGACGTCATCGTTAATGAAATTTAAATTGTTCCAAAAAAGAATGATTTCAGGCAAGAAACGTGCCCATGTGAGCCCATGCACCCGGCTCATGTAATCATGCCCGCGATTATTTCTTTGTCTATATTTCTCTATTTATGTACAAAGGTGACGTTAATCCGCCTAAGCGGACAATGGCGTCTGTTGCACACACGTTAACCCACGCCACGCGCCCACGCATCCACCAGAAAAGTATATTGCTCCATCGAAAGACATCATTCCAAAACACTCTCGGCTCGGTCTTTTTCTCTTTAAAATTTTTTTTATGACATTTTCTGCCCCCTCAAAGTACGTTTTCTGTACTCGCGTACTTTCAAAAAGTACGCGAGTAAGTGAATACTGGTATTTTTTCGGGAGGAAACGTAAACGTATTTACGCAGTACCCGTTTACGCGTATTTTTCGAGTAAATGTAAATACGTTTTAACAACTGTGAATGTTGGGCGCATACTCTGTGGTCCGCTCGTTGGAAGTGGCGGGGAAGTTATGTGATAAGTTGATCGCCAATTCTGCAAAGTGCCATGAAAAGAGTCCATTGGATTAAAAGGTTATGTCACTCTTTCTCATCACATGCAACATCACTCGACACTTTTCCTTTGACTTACACAACTTTTCTTGGCTGTAGTTGAATTGTTACCCCCAAACGCAGGGACGTACGCAGGATTTTTGAGCGGGGGGGGGGGGCGGATTGTATACGGAGCCCGGCGAACGGGGGGGGGGCGGCACCCCCCCTTAAATTTTGCCCTATAATTAAGGAATGGAGCCATGGCGCTGGCGCCAGTTGTAGGCGCCAGCGCCATGGCAGTATTGGCGTTGGCGCTGGCGCCAACGTATACTACATAGGTACCTATATATTTAGAGCTATATATAGTACTAAGACCATGTTTGGCACTTTCGAAATGCTGTTGAGACTCCCGAAAATACATATTAAACATTGGGGCGGGGATTTGCGCGCTTGCGCGCAAAAATTTTTTAAAGTGCCTACAAAATTGCTTTAGAAAAGTGCCATTCCTGGCAAATTTTTGTATCCGGCCCGGGTACGGGGGGGGGGGGCGGCCGCCCCCCCCCTGCGTACGTCCCTGCCCAAACGTGTCTGTCTGCTTCCAACCAAATGTGTTCATGGTCAGACTGCAATACATCAAGATCTTTCTTTCACTCACTTTAGTTTTGCTTACATTCAAGTTCGTTTTTACTGTCACTCATTTTTATAAATACCGTAAATCCTCGAATAAGTCCCTAGGGGTGTTATTTTTTGTTCAGAATGTTTTGAGGGGGGGACTTATTCGAGGGGAGAAGTTATTTTTTGTCAGAATATTCAGGACACTTTGTTCAATTGATTTGTGTGAACAGGCTAAATTAAGTTCATCAATCCATTTTATTAAGCATTCAAAATACCTTTTTCCACCATTAACACAAAATTCGTGTTCATCGGCACTGCCTACACACTGCATACATACGAGCATACACCGCCCTAGGTAAAGCATTCTTTTGTGGTTTCAGACCATGGCTTTTTTGGTCTGTCCGGCTTCATCGAAATGTTTTTTTATGTGACACGATGCATTTGCGGCTTCGATCAGAGGGGGGACTTATTCAAGGATTCATGGCAGCTTCAACCGTATGGGTTGTCCTGTTGCTTTTCTTGTTGTTTGCATTTACCTACTGTATTTCCTACTTACCGTATACCCCCAGGGGGTTTAAGATTTCGCCAGCAATTTCGAGGGGGGTAGGGTTCAAACTAGGGATGGAAAAAACGTTGTTTTTTCAACGACCCATTTTTTAATAACACCATTTTTATTCGAAAGCTTCCAGATATGGTTATGGGCAGAGTTGTTAGAATTACTGAACTTTTTGAAAAAGTATATGTAAATTTAAGTATTTATTTTTTACTCACCAAAAGTATAGAAATTGTTAAATACTTTTTTACTCGTACTCATGCGTAAATGTGAGTAAAATACTTTTTTTCCCAGGAAAATGTAAAAGCGAGTATGTTTCCCCCGGAAAACATAAAACTGCTACTTTTTACATGTTAGAGTGAGTGTTAGAGTGCTGCTTTCACACTAGAATACATAATAGATGTCGTCGTCTTGTGATTATTTAGTATTTTTTTAGAAAAAGGTTATTTCCTCTAAATTTTTATATTTTAGCAACAGAAATTTGGGATTTTAGAAACAAAAATACATTTTCTTTGTACGCGTGTACTTTTCAAATGTACGCGTAAAAATGACTACATTACTTTTTTTAAAGTATATGTAAATGTATTTACCGCGTACTCGCGTACGCGTATTTTTGGAGTAAATGTACGTACATTTTAACAACGGTGGTTATGGGTCGACAATTACAGGTATATAAAACACGTGTCATAAAGCCACGTTAACACTGCATTTTGTAAATGAGTGAAAAATTTCCATAATTCGGGAATAAAGTTCCACATCTGCAGCAAAAAGCTGTGATTTATACTCACTAGCAGTTGAGTGTACACAGATGTCAATTTGCAGATATTTACATGGTCGGGCTGAAAAGTCCCCGGGCAGTGCTCGCCATTCGCGCTAGGGGTAAGCTACGGTCATAAAATTTTAACACGTTAATATATCAGGTGTTTTGAGTTTTCACCCAAAATTTCACCCCTCTAGCTCCACCCACTGTGGAACTGTGGGGGTTACAATTTCGGTCATTTTGTACTGATGTACAAATGGTGCTCTAGCTGAATGCTGCTTTAAGTTGTGATCATGAAAATTTGGCTAGTGTAAGCCACCAGTGTTGGCAATGTGCCAGGACTAACCAACATTAGCTATGATATCATAAGTCTAGTTCATATTGTCATTACTGTCACTACTCTGACTACCAAATTCATCATTCTGTCTCTCCTTCTCAAAAAGTGGTTAATACAGGATGGATTTTGCATGCACACTGTTGTTGAACACAGGTAATGTGTCAACTACAGATTAGTAATGAAACATAGGGAAATTTTAAACACATAACTCACTTACTGCACATTTCAAAACAACATTCAAATCATTGCATTACTTACAGCGTGATCTCAGATGATCACCAAAAACATCCATTACAGTTCCCACGTTTCTTGCACATCACCCTGATCTGCATATTATTTTTACCTTAATAGCAACAATGTTGATGAAAGTGTTGAATACTATCAGCACATTGACAACACTGGTGGCTTACACTAGCCAAAGTTTCATGATCACAACTTAAAGCAGCATTCAGCTAGAGCACCATTTGTACATCAGTACAAAATGACAGAAATTGTAACCCCCACAGTCCCACAGTGGGTGGAGCTAGAGGGGTGAAATTTTGGGTGAAAACTCAAAACACCTGATATATTAACGCGTTAAGATTTTATGACCGTAGCTTACCCCTAGCGCGAATGGCGAGCACTGCCCGGGGACTTTTCAGCCGGACCATGTATATTGTGTATTAAAAGGTTTGGTTTCAAAACAAAAACCCGAACCGACAACTGAAGTTCGTTTTCAAAAGTCTTGAACGACAGGCTCAAATTATCTGCAAATCGGCATGTGTGTACACCCAACGATGGGTCTCAAAAACACTTTCTGTGTTTTGAGTTTTTCAAAAATGAATACCTGTGTTTTGAGTTTTTTTCTCAAAAAAAAAACTTGAGTAACTCTGTTTTTATTTCTGTTTTTTTTTTGTTGTAAAAACTCGAATTTTTTGAGTTTTTTTTCTAAAAAAACTCGAGTTTTTTCCCCCCAAAAACGAGTTTTTCCTTAAAAAATTCTGATTTACACCATTTCGATGTGGAAATAGCCGTTTTCTTATAAAATATTGGTTTTGCACATGTTTTGACCGCACATAACATCTGTGTATTCATTCAAGTGTCATTTGTGTACATATTTACATACTATACATGCATGTCTTATCTTGTTTAGTTTAACTGAATTCATGTGCATTCAACTGCTTCGCTGAAAAAAACCCTCAAAAAAACGTTTGTTTCCGTGTTTCTGTGTTTCTGTGTTCTCCAAAAAAAACTCATTTGAGTTTTGAGTTTTTCAAAATTTGTAGGTTATCGTGTTTCTGTGTAAAACAAAAACACAGAAACTCAATGAGTTTCTGTGTTCAATTTCTGTGTTTTTTTCCATCGTTGTGTACACCTCACTAGTAAACACACTTCACTGCTTTTTCTTCCAGATATGGAGCTTTATTCCGGAATTATGGAACTTTTTCACTAAATTTTTACTAAATTTTCACTAAATTTGGCACACAAAACCGTGTAAACGGTGCTCAAATACAACTCATTCATTGTTTTTACACAGTTTACAGGTGATTTACAGGATCACCAACTGCAGTTTTGTCATATTTATACCTAAATTCTCTTTACACTGAATTCGGGTATTTCGAGGGGGGATAACGGTATATAGATTATTTTTCACAATATTTAACTGACGAAATAAAGTTCTCGAAATACATAAGTTCACTTGGAACGACCCGTAAATTTCAAGCAATATTTACGTCAAAAAGATTGAAATCTTCCAGGAATTTCCCTTTTCAGATGCTGCATGAGTTTCAGTAAAAAAGCTGGCTGCAAAAATTCCTTGATTGCCCCAATTCAGACGCATAAATGTAAAATAGGCCAAGAATAATGACGTAAACATGGTCGCTTTTTCGTTGATTGGCGCCGGCGACATTAGCGCCATGAAGATATGGCGCCAAGCGCCAACGTTATGGCGTCGTTGCCAATGGCGCCAGCGCTAAGATATGCGTGCTGCAAGTTTTTCATAGCAATTCATACTAAAATAAATCACTAAATAAACCGTGTTTCAGTATAATCGTGTTTGTATACTATTGTTATGACAATTTTCCAACTTTTAGCATCACTTTTCATAGGTAACGATGGCAAAAAAAGATTCGAAAATTCGAAAACGTTTTCGAATTTTCGAATTTTTTTGGACTTTTCGAATTTTTGAGCACGCGGTGAAAAAATCACATGAAAATCGATTTTTTCAAATGATTCGAAAAGACTTTTCGAATTTTTTGGGAATCCAAGGCATCGATATGTATTCTTAAGTTCAACGTTCTTAATCAATTGACAGTGGCTGTAAAATAATACGGAACTTGTTGAAGTGACTTGTGAACCAGCTCCTATTCCTAACCGAGGAAGAGGACAAATGTGAACGTATGAAAGTTGACGTGAAGCGTCGTCTCTAGTTGACGTTCCGTTATTTTATCAAATGTGATTAGTTGAGTTGAAGTGAATTGACGTGAGTTAGTGTGAAGCAAATTTAGATTGTTTACCAAAGGTTTTGACGAACGATTTTATTTAGACAATTAAATACAAAGAAATAAGTGTAAATAAAATATATATAAAAATATACGTAAACAAAGGAATTAATTTACAACTAAATTAATTACTTAATTAAAACGTAAAAGAAGCTCTAATTACCGGAGAAATAAGGCAATTTAAAGAAGGCACTTAATTACAACAAAAGGCGACAATTAAGTGGCGCGGTTGTGAATAAAGCACCTCAAACAGCGCAGGTGTGAAATAAAGCACTGAGGTGACTTAAAGCACCAAGTGTTAAACTTAGCACCAAAAACAAGCGACTTAATAAAGTGACTACGGCGCTTATTTAGATCCTAGGAAGAGATTCGTGTGAAGTTGACGAGGTTGCAAACACTGCCGATTCTAGCTGTGAAATCGGCTTTTAAGGGCCAGACCGATGGCGATTGGTTTGGCGCCAATCGGTCGGCTCTAATCTCCGATTTTTACCCAACATTTCCAATTGTGAAAGTTCAATCCTTGCCCGCTCGCTTCTCCGATGAAAAGCGAGCCAAACTGACAAGATAGTGAAAATGTGAGACAAGCCAGACAGCATTTGAAATGGCGCGCGGGCCTGGCCCCCCACTCGGGGCGGGCCCGCCGCTTAACATAAACATGACGGCGTATTTGCGTGCTGCTTGTCAAGGAAATGTGGCGGAATGTGAGCAATGACTAAGATCTAAATATGTGAGCGATGTGAAGCGCACGTTGTAAACAACATCGCTTGAGATATTAAATGACGAATGTGAAGATGTTAAAGTTGGAATGTGAATAAAAATGAAATTGTAATAAATTGAATTAACTAAATATAAAAGCGAACATGAGAACGTCAACTTAAATATTAAAGGTTTTTACATTTTACGATAATGTTACACACTCCCGAAACTAGAATAAAAATTAAATTTAATTTAATTTTATCTCAGCCAATCTCGGCAAATTGATGTGAAACAAATCAAAATCAAACGCCTGTGATACTCTCATCACTCCTGTGGTAGCAGATCGTCGGCGTCTTCGACGCCGGCATTTTCCCGGCCCTCCTCATGATGCTCGTCCATGGGTTCGACGGCATCCTCCTCAGGTTGGCTGCCTTCCCCGTGTCCGGGCGCCTGGTCTTCTGGGGCCCCCGCTGGTCTGCCTGGCCAGTTGGGGAGCTTCTCAGATTCCTTGGCGAGCCTCTCGAAGGCTTGTCGGAGCGTGTCGGTCTCGTCGACGATCGTCTTCGACGACTCGGTGGGCTGCCATTGCTCCGATGCTGCAAGCGGTTGGCTTGATAGCACGGGGACATGGGAGGTTGTGAATGAGGTCGTACACTGTGAAGTGATTGAGTTGACTTGGTCAAATGGTACGGAGGGGGATCTAGATCTTGATCGTGACTTTCTTCCATCTCTCCGATTTCTATGTCGGACTGTGAAGGTGTTTGTTTGAGGAAGGTCACGGATCTTTTTAGATCGTTTAATTTTTGATTTGACCAGTTTTTTATTGATGTTATTGAATTTGTGAAAAGTTTGGGGTATAAAGGAAAATGTTTGGTGTGACGATTTCTGCTCACCTGGGAGCCCTGCGACTCCAGCGAATCTCTTGAGTCGCTTTTGCAAGGGCTCGCGGTCAGGGATCGCGTCTTCCATTGTGACTTCCGTTGTGACAGGCTCGGTGACTGTGAGTCTGGCGTTTGGTGACGAGCTCTGCGGTTGTGACTCGCAGGAGGGTGCAGGTTTTGTGACCCGGCGCGCACCCGTCTCCATTTCGATTTCTTCGGCGCGTTCGGTACTATAACCGACCGGGGGATCCGATCTAGGCTGTACCGTGCGTCCTGAAAGCCGTTTGAATGGAGATACTCGTTTGAGGGGTGTGACAAACTTTGAAGGTAACTGTGACGAACTTGACGATTGTGTGACGGTTTGATTTGACAAAGCGGGTTTGTTGAAGCCGCTTGTCGGTTTCTTCTGGCGGTTACGTCGCCGTCGCTTACCGATTTTTCCTTGTTGAACGGACGGGGTTCCCATTTGTTTGGGTTTCTGTCCCTTCTGCCCTTTCTTCGGAAAAAGCCCTTGATGTCTGGCAGCATACCCCTGCCGGTTACGAGCCGCCACTGCATGTAAACATAACCGATATACCCAATACAAGCAATTGTGATAATAATGAGTATGATGTTCACAGCTGTTTGAAGTGGCCCAGTAAGTAACGTGTCTAATGCAGACGCACCACCTGTGACACTACCGTGAATGATGTGACCCAATTCTTTTCCTACACCTTCAAAATATGCACCAACCCCTTGGCCGATGCCAGCGATATATGCTTGCACTGCTTTAGGATCGTTGGATTTTGTTGCAATATAATCGACTGAACGTGTGACTTGTTGTTCGAGTCGTTGCAAATTTTGAAAGTGATGATGTGCAGCCATGATACTGAATGCAATATCAGTCATGCTTACACCTGGTGACCCGGAAACATTTAGTGTGAATGGTTTCCACGAGCCAGCCCAAATTAATTCGATTGGGAGTTTTGTGACGTGCAAATTTGTTGGTCCATTTTCGTTGGCCCATGAATTATCATTTAATTGATAATATTTGTGATCTTTCATGAGACAATGATCTATTGGTGAATGTGTGATCAGATCATTGGTGCCAGGAGCAACGAACATAATATGTGGGTGATTTGTGACTTTGACCGGCAGAAATTTATAACAAGTATTGTTATATTCGTGTTGAAAATAAATAATTTCTGCTGTGACTGGTTTACAATCCCAGAACATTAATATATCTCCATGCCATTCAGCATAGAGATTTTGACGTCCTAGCAATGCTCGCAAGCCAAGTGTGGGATTGAATGTGACAATTGCATGAATTATATCTAGTTGGGTCTGACGGATGTGACATAATTGTTGCCAGATAGATCCAAATTGTTTTTGTTCTAGATGTGCAATTTTGTCAACTTCATATTGTTGACGGGCTGTGAGCAAGTGAAACACACCAACATCAAGATTTGGTGCGAGTTTGAAATGAAGAGGAGCTTTTTCGGTTTCAGGTTTTTTCAATTTCTTAAGTTGATATCGAAGAAATTGAATGAATGCCGAGCCTTGGTCAATATATTTTGCGTCTTTTGGCACGCATTCTGCATTATTTGGAAATTGTTGTGATCTCCATGTGACAGAAAATGCAGCTTGCAATTTTTCTACTATGTAGTGATTTTGTGAATATTGCGCATCGAATTGACCAATCTCTTGGAATGCACACTGCTTGTTAAAAGCAGTAGCATTCCATAAAGAGACGCCATTGTCGCTGTCATAACAATAGCCGGCTTGTGGGTTGCAATGTGACAGATCTTGAATTTCGGAAACTATTTTCTTTCCGTCAAGACTTGCGACCACACCTTCCTCTATGTGAAAGTTCATTACTGTGTTACTCAGATTGTGACAAAAGTAACAATAATCGATGTGAAGTGATTTGTTGGTACTCCACAATGCATGACCAATTTTTATTAAGGGTTCGCCTTTCCATGTTTTATTTTGGTAGGCGATCATGCAATCGTAGGTTGTGACTCTGTGCTTTTTAATGATTTCTGGTGGCAGCATAGCTTTTCCGCCCACCAGACTCATATACGTGACTATAGTATGCTCTTGTTGAAAGCATCTATAAATTGGTGTTGTTTGCGGCTGAACACGCAACGTCCATATGGACACCACAATATCCTCTATGGCTGTAACTTGAGGAAAGTGACATGTTACTTTTTCCGGAAGTTGAATTGCGTGACCAGTGCGTGTTTTATGGCACAGATTGAAAGTTTTGTGATATTGATCTGTCCATGTGAGCGCGTTGGCTAATTTTGATTGTATTAGCAACGTGAGCGCCATTAAATGCGACACGTTTCCCCAGAACGAATATGTGCCAGTGTAGCGACATGTTCGACGTGGGTTTGCGCGTCTTGCATCTTGTTGTGAAGATTGTGATTGTTGATGTGATTGATCTGTTTGTGAATCATCACCCTTATCAGGTGAAGGTTGTGAATTATCATCATCTTTTACATCAGTGTCGATTTTATATTCAACACCGTCCTCTGTGTCGATTTCAAGAGGCACTAGGTTAGATGGAGATCTACGTGTGCGACGGCCGTTACTTGACAATACTGTGACTGCACGTATTTTGCCATCGCTTGACACGTGTATTTCGTGAACGCGGCCCATTTGCCACATGCCGCGTGGCTGTTTATCATCTGTGATTAACACCACTTGGCCACGTTTGGGAGCTTCGTTGATTGTGCCTTTTTTCAAGCGTTGATTTTTAGCTCGATCTTTGAGTAGGTCAATGTATTGACGTGACCACTCATACCAAAGCACTTCACGATTGTGACGAATTTGGTCCCAAAGTAATGTGATGTCATCTCTGTCCTTTTCAGGCACAGAGTTGAGTGCAATTTCGTCAATGCAGTTGACGTCATTGACACGTGGGGGTGTGAGTGTGTAGGTTTTGTCGATTTGTGAGGGTGTGAGGTTGAAAGATCCATCCGTCATTCTTTCCCATTCCTCTTTTGGAATTTTTCGCATGGGTTCAATCGTGGTGGAATCGAGTTCCAACTCACGTTTTTCATCCATGTAACATGGTGGTGGGGTGCCCCAAAGAAAATGTATTGGGCGCAGTATCGCTGCACCAATGTCTGTGTTTGACAAGTATGACAATGGTCGCGTATTGACGGAGAATTCGACGTCAAGCATGACTGTGAGAAATTCATGCCATGTGAGACAACGTCGTCCGCATGCTTTTTTGAGCAAGCGTTTAACTAAGCCTACCATGCGTTCGTACACGCCACCCTGCCAAGGACTGTTGGCTGTGATAAAATGCCATTTTACGTCCGGTAGCATTTTGACACAATTTTTGAATGCTGGGGCATTGTCGGACCAAATTGTGTCCGGCATGCCTCGACGTGAAATAAAACGATTTAGAGCCATAATTGTGTCGGCTGTCGAGACACTATTGGTTGACTCTAAATGAATGGCGCGTGTACTGAAGCATGTTAGCAACAAAATGTGTTGACTGTGACGGGTTCCGTTCTGTGAATAAACTAACGGTCCCATATAATCAATGCCAATATGTTGAAATGGCTTGATTTGTGATTGAGTTCGAGTGACAGGTAATGTGTGAAAATCAGGTAATGTGAATGGACCTCCTTCCGCTTTGCGGCATGTGACACATTTACGCAAAATTTTTGCAACTACCTGCTTGGCACTTGACAACCAGCAGTGTTCGCGTAAATCTGCTAAAGTGTGAAGCATGCCACTGTGACCAGCAAGCTCATGAAAATGAGTAACCACTAGCGTTGTTAACCACCCGGTCTTTGGCAGGTAGTAAAACAATGAAGGGTTTCGGTGTTCTTTGTGAGACACACGCGTGATACAATATAATAAATTATTCCACGCGTCCCATTTGAGCATGTGGTGTTTGCCAAGTTGCGCTTGTGAAATGCAACTGGCACATTCCTCTGCCTGTGAAATGCGCAATACATGTCTAAATGCTTCGTTTAAATCAGCTTGTGTGATGGGTTTTGATAAATATTCGCTTTCGCGCTTTGCAGCTTTATGCATGGAGCGATTTAGCCAATATGTTTTGACACGAAGCAGATATACGACAGTACGCAACAATTTTGACAGTGTTGAAAATCGTCGAATGTCGATTTCGAATGGATTTGAAGGGATGTGACGTTGTCGACTTTCGACAAACGGATTTTGAGGAGTGACATTTTGTGACAAATTGGGGTCCAAATTGACAGGTACTTGCAGTGCAAGAGCATTAGCTGGTTGTGAATCAGGCTGTGAAACAGGCTGTGAAGTTACTGCTCCAGCATACAAAGGTCGACTGATGTGAGTGTCGCCTTTCGCAAGTTCTTCGGTGACAGGTTGCGCTTGATATTGCGAAATGTCAAGCATGGTTGATGTGAGAGGTTCAGCTAAAAATGTGGGTCCGGTAAACCACATTGTTTTGATCATTAGTTGATCAAAAGTACAACCCCGTGACGCGATGTCGGCTGGGTTGTCTTTTGTAGCAACCTTGCAAATTTGAATGCAATGTTTTGACATTAGTGAATGGATTTTTGTGACCCGATTGTTGACAAAAGTAGCCAGCGGCTTTGCGGTATATAGCCAGCCGATTACAACTGTGCTATCGGTCCAAATGAAATTACTGTGAATTTTCCATCCACCCAGCTCAACGAGTTCATGATGTAAATAATCGATGAGCTGTGCACCAATTGTGACACCTAGCAATTCCAAGCGTGTGATTGTGAGGGGTTGACCTTGTTTTGACGGAAGTGGGGCTAGTTTTGTGCGAGCTGTGAGAAAACCACTAAAATATCGATCATCTTCATAGCCATTTTCGTCGGGTGAAATCGCTTTTTGACGCAAATAAGCGCAAACGGCATATCCATCTTTTGAAGCATCACAAAACACATGTAATTCTAATGGCCGTGTGACGGCTTTGACATCGATGCCAAAAGAATGAAATGAGCGCGGGAATTTGATTTGACTTATGGACGAGAGATGTCGTTTTAAATCGTCCAGTAAGTCATCCGCCTCTGGGTCTTCGATGAGTTCATCCCAGGTTGTGATATTGCACCTTTGAATTATTTGTGACACGCGAAATTTCAACCGAAATAACGCGGGTGCTGTGACGCCAATAGGATCATATGTTGAAGCCAGCAATTTGTTTAAATTGCGGCGTGTGGCTGTGACAATGAGCGTGAAATCTTTCTTGGGAGCTGGCACCGCAATGGTGTCTTCAATGTGATCGTAAACGAGACCCATTACTTTGATATATTGTGATTTTTTCGGGTTGAGGTCATCAGGTTTTATTTTCTCCGAAACCATAGGCGAATTTGTCATCCATTCGCGCATGTTGAAATTTGCTCTGGCAAAAACAGCTTTAATTAAATGATAGAGCTGTATTGCATATTTGTCATCATCTACGCTGATAACTAAATTATCAACGTAAATGCTGTTGAGCAACAGCTCCAGTTTCATTCGTTCATTGGTCTCAGCTGGATGCATGTGAGCTAATTCCGCTTCTAGGTGATATTTGATAACAGTTGACAAAATGGACGGACTGCATGTGAGACCAAACAGCACCCTTGTGAATTGCATCATTTGAATATTGTCTTCATGAGATGGAATGGTGTCATCACGCAGCCAGTAAAATTTTGTGAAAGCGCGTGATTTTGGGTGAAGAGCAATTTGTAAAAATGCTTTCTCAATATCTGCTAATAACACCACTTTTCCGGCTCTGAAGCGAAGCATTAATCCGAGCGCCAGTGGTGTGAGAACTGGGCCTCGAAATAAGCAATTATTGAGACTTGGCTTGCCTGCAGAACCATCATACACTATTCGACATGTTGTCGATCTGCCAGGTGTGATGACAGGTTGGTGAGGTAAGATGTGTTCTTGCAAACCATCTTGTGAACCATAGACGGGTTCTATGACACCCTTGTGAAGTTGATCTGAGATGACTTTCGCGTATGTGGCGAATAAATCGGGATCTTTTCGAAACCGTTTCAACAGTGACAGAAAGCGGCGAAATGCTTCTGCATTGTTGGTTGGCAATTCTTGAATTGTTGATTTGAATGGCCAATCTACGCTATAGCGACCAGTTTCTGGATCGAGAGTAATTGATTCCAGAATTAACTGTTCAGCTATGTCGTCATCATGTGATAATGGATCATCTGTGATACCTATTGACTCGAGACTGTGAAATTGAAATAATGTCTCTTGGCCAACAGCAACAGCTGATGAAGCATGTGAACTGCATGAAACCATGAATTGATGTGGTGAAATGTCGGGTGTTGTGACAAATGACTGTGATGACGCATTTCCGCCTAGCATCAATCCAAGTATTGATTCGACTATGATCAATCCAGATGGGAGTTCGATTTCTGTTGGTCGAATGTCGAACTTCCAATAATAGTCTTGACCAATGACTACATCTGGTTGACATAGTTTGTGACAAAACTCTTCAGTCATTTCGGTCAATTCAAGCGGTTCCGCGAATTGTTCTTGTGCATGTTCACCGTACACAATATAAATGACTGTTTTGTCATCTTGTGACAAAGGAGGTGGGCATGCATATGTTGCCAAATTATCCACTGCACGTAAAGTGAGCGGAATTTGTAACATATTGCCCTTATTGTCGACGTGTTTGTAAATAGGCATGACAGCCTCGACCAAAAACGTATTGACTGTGACAGGCGTTTTTGTCGCAAACACGTTCATTTGAAGAACAACATCTCCTTTGTTTTCAAAGTTATACTCATTTGCCACGGATGCTTTAATGTATGAATATTCGCATCCAGTGTCAAAGAATACTAACAAAGGGTCTGTGACTCGATTTAATTCAGCGTCTTTATTAATTAATGAAGCCTGGGCCACTTGCAAACGAACAATAGGTGCAAAATCGAACTCACATTCTTGTTCGGCCTGCTGCCTGGTAGCGGTGTTGGGGTTACCGTAACCCGCCTGTGCGCTCAGTACCTCCACCGTGGGCCTGTGACTAGGTTGAGGTGGCACCGACGATGACATTTGATTCGGGTTGAGGTGTGGGTACACCTCGTACCGTTTCTGCTGGAAGCCGCGGATTTTGGCTTCGACGGTCTCCATATCTGTGCCGTCCTGGATGAGGTTGGCACGGAGCGTCGTCCACAGCTCGTTTTCGCTGTGATACTTGCGGGCTTCCTCTTGAGCTTTTGCTTGTAGCTCGTTAGCGGGCCTCGGCCATTCGCCCATGTCGAGCGGGCCGTCCATGTCCAGTTGATACAGTGTATTCTGTCTCCACCGGAAATCGTTCTCGTCCGGGGGGATGACACACACGCTCATCGGTTCCGTGTGTGAAGGCGGATACGATGGCGGTGCATGTGACGACGCCGCTCCCGTTGTGATTACCTGAGCGTTGACAAAATTAGCGCTCGTTGCTTTGACAAAGGCTTTATTTTGTGAATTGTTTACCTGACGCCTGGCGGGTGCCTGTCTGGTAGGACAGAACGCCCCGTGATGCTGACCAATCTGGCGACAATAGTAGCAACTCAGTCGTTGAGTGCACTGTGCCGCTTGATGGCCTCTGCGCGTGCAGCGCGTGCACACATCGCCCAAAGCTTGCAACCGTTCAGTGCGCTCTCTCGGTGTGACGTATTGAGGGCAGTCGGTTGTGTAGTGCTCTTTGATGCCGCAGAATAAGCACTCGAATTTCGGCTTGCGATAGTCAGCAGCAGGTTGTGAGGGCTGCTTTTGACTAATCGCTCCGATCGCCGGAGTTCTGGGAGGTTGAGTGGAATTTTTATTTTTTTCCTTGTGATTTACCAACGTTAGCGTTGGTACCAGCAAAAGCAACCGTATTGTGAATAGGTTTTGGTTTTGAAAAGGTATTTTGTGATTTATTTCCTTTTTTCTTTTGCTGTTGCCAACCTCCTCCATTTTGTGGCTTTTTTAATGATGAATTTTGTGATTTCTGAACAACAGTTGAAGGTTGTGAATTTTGTGGTTCAGTTTTCATTGCATCTAACCGAGCACGAGCAATGGTAGTTAATGCATCAACAAACCTGACGACTGTGAGTTCTGTGTCGTCGGTTGCAGCAGTGCGCATCGAATTCCGGTGTTCTTCTGTGACGGCAAGAACAATATTATCGGGAAGATAACCACGAATTATTCTTAACACTGCACCAGAATTGACACTTTCACCCCTTTCTTTAAGTTGATTGAGAGTTGACAAAAGGGTTCTTGTGAAATTTGTGAGAGAGTCTCCTCTTGACGAAGGTTTTTCAAGTGAATACAATTTATCCCAAAGGGCGGCTTGTACCCGATGCGTTTCACCAAAGTTTGATTTTAACATGGTGACCGCTGTGATGTAATCTTGACCATCACCTTTTAATCCGGCCAGCAGTTCTGCTGCTGGACCGGTAAGGCTGAGCTTTAGGTATGTATATTTCATACCAGTTGACAAATTAGCTCGGTCGTGAATTTGAGCTCGAAAAATCTCCCACCAAGCTGCCCATTCCAACGGATCACCGTTATATTTAGCAAGCTCGATTTTAGGTAACTTTAATAAAGTTTCCGGTTGTGAAGGTTGAAAACTACTTCCCATATTGACAATGTTGTAAGGGGGTTGTGAAGGGGGTTGAGTAGTTAAATCAACATTAACATTTGACTGACCTTTCAAGGAAAGTATCAACCTTTCCGCGGATTTGATTTGCGCTTGGGCGGTCGCCATCCTCGATTCCAGCTCATCCATGAGCATCATTGCGTTGTTCGAGCCCGAGTAGAGCGCGCGCTCCAATTTTGCGTTGGCGCTCTTTATCTCTTCGGCCACTCCGTCTTCGTCTCTGTCCAGGCTTGTGATGTAATCTTGGACAATAGTTGTGAATTTGTCCATAGCCGTAGACAGGTCCGAGCGTTTCATTTCGGCTTGGTAGCCGTAGGCCTGAAGTAATTCTAATACTTCCTTCGCCGCGCGTATGTTTACGGCGGCGGGTTGTGACTCGTCTTTGACGATTTTAGGAATCGGTTTGGATGTGAAACGTAGCACTCCGTTGCGCACTCCAGTCAACGCCCGGCTATGTTGAGTCAACGGATGAGTTATGTCGGACTCATCTACGTTGCTCACAGGCATAGCTGCGGCGGCGGCGGCGCCTCGCTGAGCGCGTACGCGTTCCTCCATAGCAAATCTCGATCGATTGATTGCTTATTGGCAAAGTGGTAGCTAGCTGTGAACGAAATAAAATAATAAAAATAAATATTTCGTTTCTTGTGACTTGTACTTGTAAAATCGTAAGTAAATATGCACGCGCTACTAACGATTTTGCGTCCAAAACCGTATTACCGTAACCTCGTGCGTGTGACTCAGGCTGTGAAAAAACAATTTCCAATGAAATTTCGCGCGAGACGACTTAATTAGAGTGACCAATTAGTTTAATTAGTCACCCTGCTCGCTGCGCCATGTAAAATAATACGGAACTTGTTGAAGTGACTTGTGAACCAGCTCCTATTCCTAACCGAGGAAGAGGACAAATGTGAACGTATGAAAGTTGACGTGAAGCGTCGTCTCTAGTTGACGTTCCGTTATTTTATCAAATGTGATTAGTTGAGTTGAAGTGAATTGACGTGAGTTAGTGTGAAGCAAATTTAGATTGTTTACCAAAGGTTTTGACGAACGATTTTATTTAGACAATTAAATACAAAGAAATAAGTGTAAATAAAATATATATAAAAATATACGTAAACAAAGGAATTAATTTACAACTAAATTAATTACTTAATTAAAACGTAAAAGAAGCTCTAATTACCGGAGAAATAAGGCAATTTAAAGAAGGCACTTAATTACGACAAAAGGCGACAATTAAGTGGCGCGGTTGTGAATAAAGCACCTCAAACAGCGCAGGTGTGAAATAAAGCACTGAGGTGACTTAAAGCACCAAGTGTTAAACTTAGCACCAAAAACAAGCGACTTAATAAAGTGACTACGGCGCTTATTTAGATCCTAGGAAGAGATTCGTGTGAAGTTGACGAGGTTGCAAACACTGCCGATTCTAGCTGTGAAATCGGCTTTTAAGGGCCAGACCGATGGCGATTGGTTTGGCGCCAATCGGTCGGCTCTAATCTCCGATTTTTACCCAACATTTCTAATTGTGAAAGTTCAATCCTTGCCCGCTCGCTTCTCCGATGAAAAGCGAGCCAAACTGACAAGATAGTGAAAATGTGAGACAAGCCAGACAGCATTTGAAATGGCGCGCGGGCCCGGCCCCCCACTCGGGGCGGGCCCGCCGCTTAACATAAACATGACGGCGTATTTGCGTGCTGCTTGTCAAGGAAATGTGGCGGAATGTGAGCAATGACTAAGATCTAAATATGTGAGCGATGTGAAGCGCACGTTGTAAACAACATCGCTTGAGATATTAAATGACGAATGTGAAGATGTTAAAGTTGGAATGTGAATAAAAATGAAATTGTAATAAATTGAATTAACTAAATATAAAAGCGAACATGAGAACGTCAACTTAAATATTAAAGGTTTTTACATTTTACGATAATGTTACACAGTGGCATTTAAAGCATAAATCCAATTTTCTTGCAAAAAATTTGAAAACTATTTTAAAAAATTTCAAAAACTACCCAAAAAAATTCGAAAACTACCAAAAAAATTCGAAAACTACCCAAAAAATTCGAAAATTCGAAAACTAAATTTGAAATTCGAAAAGTATTTTGGGGAAAAATTCGAAAAGTCATTTTAGAAAAAATACTTAAAAATTTCAATACTTTTTTCCGGAGGGTTTGCCATCGTTATTCATAGGTAAATTATCAGATAGGCCAAAAAATCAGATTTTACACCACTTTTCAGGAATTTCTGTTTCCGCACACATTTTCTACCGTGTACCAACTATCAAGTAAAACATATAATATTTATTTGTCAATATCATTGGAAGTGTCTTAAGATTGTCACAAATCAATACAAATTCACTGTCAAATCGTACATTTTCTTGAGTGAGCGCACATTTAACAGAATTTTTTTTCTTCATTTCCAACCAGGGTTGGTTTTAGTAAAATTTTTTTTACTAAAATTGTATTTAATTTTTATTAAAATTGTATTTTATTTTTATTTTATTCTTCAATTTTCCACGTTATTTTTATTTTATTCTTCAATTTTCCATGTTATTTTTATTTTATTCTTCAATTTTTCATTTTATTTTTATTTTATTTTCATTTTTTATTTTAGTTCGTGACCAGGATTGATTTAAGTAAAATTCTTTTTACTAAAATTGTATTTTATTTTTATTAAAATTGTATTTTATTTTTATTTTATTCTTCAATTTTACATTTTATTTTCATTTTATTCTTTAATTTTCTATTTTATTTTTATTTTATTTTTATTTTTTTCTGAGATTTTGCCAACCCTGTTTCCAACCAATTCCCCCTCCCCCATTGAACAACTGCAATAGGAAAATTGGAATGCTATGCAAAATTAATTTGCCGCAATGTGGCAGGCGAAAAAAATGAAATGACTTCTTTATTGGTATACTGATCGGACCGCTGCCGTACAAAGAAAGTTACCATATTTTGCTTAATAAAGCAACATCATAAATTTTGCACCAATTTCACCGATATTACAAACGGTGTATTTCTGATGATAAAAATTTGGTTCTAGATTTGATAGGATATGGTAGATTCCAGTGCAAGTGTTAGCAAAGGACGAACGACTGCACTCGACCCTCCCCCCCCCATCATTGAAAGAATCGCTGGGAGATTTATATTTAAAAATCTCGCAAATTCTGATACCTACTTATATTTATTTATATTTTTTCCAGGTTTTTTGAAAGATATTTGAATATTTTTATATTGAGAGATTTTCTGATATTATATTTCATTATATTTTCTAAAAATTGACTATTTTTTTCAATGCTACCCCCCCAACCCCCCTCCCCCCCAATCTTGAATGTTGTGGGAAAATGTTGGACAGATATGTCATTTGGTTCCAGGTAAAAAAAAGTCACTTTTAGTTTAATCTGGAAATAGTGGAATGTGTTTCAGAAAGATACCTTCACTGGTTATAAACAGTCTTGAAAAATGTATAAGACACCAATTTAATGTAAAAAACGCCCAGTCAAACTTTCTTTTAGATTTACATGTATTTTTTACCAGGCATTTTACATGTTTCAAATTCCCACTGGCCCAAGGTGGGATAGGTATTTTAGAATGGCAAATTGCCAATATGCCTAGGGTGTCAACAAATTTTTTTACGGAAAACCGATACGGAAAACGGTAAAAATTTGCCTGCGGAAAGCGGCAACAGAAAACGGAAATTTGACACACTAAACATGCCCCATACTAAACAAGTGAGTGACGTTGCAGTCAGGAACACTGCCCCATGCTATTTTAGTAGCACGAGCATGCATTTGGTTTCCATTATATTTATGTATGTATATGTTTGTGCATATAAGCATGTTTGTAACCTTTCAATTTGGCTTCACTGTAAAGCCCTTTCTGCCTTATGCAGTTGACATCTGTTGGCTAGGAAACTCGTTATTGCTTTCTGCCAATTTTGCGTTTAATGGTTGAAATATGGTGCAATTTATTATGAATTTTTAATCAAATTTTCAATGCTGCTACTAGATTTCGCTTTTGAGGTCTAACAAAATTACGCTGGGGTTCGAATGCTGTGCATTGATTGGGTAGGATTTCACTGTCGCCTACACATTTTAGCATGTAGGTATGTACAGGGGTGGGCATCTTCAGTTACCGCTGGAAAAACGCGATAGCTTGAGCTACAGTTGAGCTATCACAATGAAATTTTAACACAATAGAGTAGACTCCATAGGACACCTATGCTGAAGTTTGCAACCCAAACGGCCACAGTTTGGAGGAGTTGTGGAACACACAGTTTTTAGTGTAATTTTGTGACTTCACCCCCCTTATCTCGGGACTGGGGGACTATTCGAGTAAAAAAAGAATTTGGTAGTAGGCGCGACCACAACATACTCAAAGGGCATCAAAATCGGCCGATGTACGACAGAATGGGACGACACCAACGACCGATGCCCCCCCCTCAAATGCCACCCTCGATTTATCCTATGGGTGACGCCAAGTCACAAAATTACACTAAAAACCGTGTGTTCCACAACTCACCCAAAATGTGGCCGTTTGGGTTGCAAACTTCAGAATAGGTGTCCTATGGAGTCTACTCCATTGTGTTAAAATTTCATATTCTGATAGCTCAACCGTAGCTCAATCTATCGCATTTTCCCAGCGGTAACTGAAGATGCCCACCCCTGTATTTTGTTCAAAATTGGGTAAGGTAAGCTACGTTTACAGCAGAGAATTGCGGTGAAAACGAAAAACATTTCCTTTGCTTGTCACTATTATAAACTACCGTATTTTCTTGAATGATTCCCCCTCGAAAATCCCCCTGTTAAATGGGTGAGGAAAAAATAATTCCCCCTCGAATAACCCCCACCCTAAGGCATACGATAAATTTGTGTCCAATTTGAACAAAAAGACATGTTATTTCGTTACTAGTGTATATTTCATGAAATCATTTGATAGAAACAAGATTGAAAATTTTGACGAAATAATAATTCCCCACCATGAATAATCCCCCCCGATTTGTTCCCCACTCAAAAATGTCTGGCGAATTAAAAATCCCCCTGTGGGATTATTCGAGCAAATGGGGTATGTATGCATGTATTGAATTTTATCCATTCAGGTAAAAACAAAGTGCTTAACAGGCCTAAACTGGTTTGAAAATTTTGCAACTGAAATACTGAAATACTTTAGCTAGGTAAGTCAGAACTCAGAATTTCGCTCAAACAAAGACATATACCGTAAATGCTCTATTAAGGCGACTGTCGCTTTATTGTTTTCAGCACATTTTTGGGGGGTCGCATTATTGCAGGGGTCGCTTTATTGGAGGGGGTCGCATTGTATTTTTCAACAACTCAACTGTTCATGTAACTCTTGTAACTCGAACTGCCCGCTAGCTCTTGTGAATTGCCCACTGGCTCTGGCGTACTGGCCGCCACCTTGTCTGCCGAATTAATGGCGTCAAGATTGCGACATCATTTTCTTACACCCATTTTTTGTTTTTTGATTTTTCTTTGGGGGTTGCATTATTGGAGGAGGATCGCATTATTGGGGAACGGTGCTGGGCACCGAAGGGCACCAGCACCGGTGCTGGTGCGGTGCGGTGCCATTTTTCGGGGGTGCCCTGCCGGTGCCGGTGCCATTTTTTCCAGAATAGTACCGCTGTCGGTGCGGTGCCATTTTTCAGCGGGTGCCAAAGGTGCTAGCACCAGGGCCAAAGTAAAAGGCACCGGGAAAGGCACCGGCCAAGTCGTAACAGGGTGTAAAATTTTGTCAACAGCATGTGCTTATTCATATTTTTAAGATCAATATTCTAGATTCAACTGTTATTAATCATTTTTAGCAGAGTTGTTAGAATTACTGAACTTTTTTAAAAGTATATGTAAACGTAAAGTATTTTTTTTTACTCACCACAAAGCATAGAAAACGTAAAATACGTTTTTTTTACTCGTACGTACGCGTAAATGTGGGTACTTTTTTGTGAGCGTTGAAACGACTACTTTTCATCATAGAATGTGTAAAAGTGGGCACTTTTTCATACGTGTACAGCACAACGTATGTTTTTCTATAAGCCAATGACAGATTATATAGTTTTCAAGGTCTCTATTTTCTAGGAGATAAAAATCATCGTTCTCCCGACTCATTTACCACATCCATTGTCTCCACAACCATTTCGATTTGGTTGCAAATTTTGAAATTTTTAAAGGTACGACCCCCGCATATCTAAAATATTCAACGGAACCACTTCTGTAAATACATAGCAGTGTAGTTACTTTATAAATATGTCCCACATTCAATTTTCATAAATACATTTTCCGTACGCGTACGCTTTGAAAGTGTACGCGTACAAGTGCGTACGGTATTTTTTTGAAAAGTATATGTAAATGTATTTACCGCGTACTCGCGTACGCGTATTTTTCGAGTAAACGTACGTACCTTTTAACAACTCTGATTTTTAGATAAAAACGTCTCGTCAAATTTACTTTGAAATGCGCCATACCCTTCTGAAGAGGGAATACATGATTGTGTTTTCTTCAATCACAAATATTACGTTTGTTTTGCCATTTTGTTCATAATTTGTTGTCAGTATATGACATAATAAAAAACATTTCCTGTACAATATCTACGCCAGACAGTAGACAATAGTGGCTACCAGTATGTGTATTGGAGCAAATTAAATATTTGAGCTATCATTTATAATTAGGTATTATAATTGCTTCATAAAGTGATCAGTAACGATGGCAAACCCTCCGAAAAAAAGTATTTAAATTTTTAAGTGTTTTTTCCAAAATGAATTTTCGAATTTTCGAATTTTTCCTCAACTTAATTTTCGAATTTCGAATTTGATTTTTGAATTTTCGAATTTTCGAATCTTTTTGGGCAATTTTCGAATTTTTTGGGTAATTTTCGAATTTTTTTACATACTTTTCGAATTTTTTTACATACTTTTCAAATTTTTTTGCAAAAAATATTGAATTAAGAGCTTTGAGCTGTTAAGTTGTTATGTTGAAATAGTTATGGATGCTTGGTGCATTCCTGCACATTGCTCAATGTGACCGGGTCCACCCATAGCTGGAATTGTGGGTGGCTGTTATGGGGGGGGGGGGTCCACCTGACTTTTGTGTCATTCCATTCTGTTGTACATTTTTATCTATATATTTACCATAAATCCTTCAATAAGTCCACCTCAAATAACTCACCCTCAAATAAGTCCCCGCAAATATTACTGACAACAAATAAACCCCCCCAGGGGACTTATTCAAGGATATACAGTATTTATATTTAGTATATGATGGCATGTTCAGAAAAATTGATTTTACACATTGAAATACTGGGTCAAATTGTAAAATTAATTTATACATCACTAATCCAACCTCAAAAATGGAATCTACATGTTCTGCAGATCATTTTAAGTATTTAACGGTCCAAATCGGCGAAGAAATGACCGAGTTATTAAGCTTCAAAGTCAGCTAGCCAGATCTGCCATGTAAAATCAACACGTGTTTTATTAATAGACACCCCCCTTCTTGGGACTGTGGGACGATTCAAGGAAACGAAACAATTTGGTTGAGTGCAACAGAATGTGGCGACACAAAGTCTGGTGGACCCACCCCCCAAAATGGCTTCCCCAATTCCAGCGCTGTGTCCGCCATGGATACCATTTCAACGTTCATTGACGTTTTTTTCTGTTTCGATAGACTTTTCCAGACGCACCGCGTATCAATTATCGATCGATTTAGCATATAGAACCTAAGAATGTGTTTTATTTCCTTGAATTCCCTGAAAAATTCGAAAACTATTTTCGAATTTATGAATTTTCGAATTTTCGAATTTTTTCAAAAAAAAATCGATTTTTAAGTGTTTTTTTCTAGTGGTGGAATAAAAATTCGAAAATTCCGTAAAAATTCGAAAATTCGAAAATATTTTCGAATTTTCAAATCTTTTTTTGCCATCGTTAGTGATCAGCAGATCATTCTGATCATTTTGAATGCTCAAACATCAAAATCGATAGAGAATTCATGGAAAAATGCACTTCCGAAGCATAGGCGGCGCAAGGTCCCAATTTGCGCTTGTGACATTCACATTAACCAGAATTTCACCTTGTGACACCTTTTTATCAGAGCCCTTATGTGAAGTTGGCAGTGAGCCAAAAAATTTGAAATCGCTGTAAATATACCTAGTAAATAAAATTGGCTAATAATAGGTATATAACCATGTATATAGATGAAAATAGTGATTATAAAGGTGGAAATTGGCAAAATAGAGTTGATTTTCATGATTTTGAGCTAATTTTGAGCTTTCAAACTCATTTGTACAATACACGCCTGTTAATGTCACAATGTGACAGTGAAATTTCTGCATGTGACACCAAAAATCCCGCTTGTTACATTCACAAGCGCCCAAGCACTTACGCCGCCTATGTTCCGAAGGTGCGGCCTCTAAGAAAATACCCGATTAATCCTTCTTAACTTTCAGCCCGGTGCGGTGCCTTTCAGTGCTAGCACCGGCAACCGGCCGGTGCCCCAGTGTGCCGGTGCTATTTTTTTCAGAATGGCACCGGTGCTGGTGCGGTGCGGTGCCATTTTTCCCGGTGCCTTTGCCATCACTAATTATTGGAGAGGGTCGCATTATACTTACACAACGTGCCCAAGGGGGTCGCTTTATTGGAGGGGGGTAAAACTAATAGAGCATTTACGGTAAAATATTTGCATTCACAAGTTGCCATTCCGTCATTTTATCGAGCAAAAACAGTGTCCCCCCATGCGGCTATTATCCTGTAAAATTCGTGGCATCATAACGAGTATTGGCTAGGGTACTTTCAGGATGCATGCAATCTTGCTTACAATACTGAATACTGAATACTTGCTTACAATACAATACTGAATACGAGCGCATGACGTATGGACAACTGTGCTATCTGAGGCGATGTTTGAACGCCCGGACAAATGTGTTCCTGCGTGCAAGAGGCAAGCCTTTTATCATGTCGCATGCTCATGAATCTTTCACTTTTGCTCCACCGCCTTTAGCTGTGCCTAGGGATCGAGTGGCGCCAACGCCATGGAACTAAACAACTGGAGGACGTCACAAGTAAAATCAAAAATAGGGTGCCGGACGTGACCGGGAAGGTGTTCATATTTCTTTGCTGCTCGCAGGGTATTTACACCAAATATTGTTCATTTCTTTTCTCCGGCCTCGTTCTGTGACTGCAAATAATGTGCTCGTGAAGTGCACTGAAGTGGTCTGAAGTGCCCCTTGTGATCACACTTCAGAGCCTGATCACGCCTGATCACCAGGCACTTCACAGCCCCTGATCACACTTCAGAGCCTGATCATACCTGATCATTCACGTTGCGTTCACGTTTTAGTTGGGGGAAGTGCAGCCATGGCGCCTGGTGCCATTTTTCTGGCGCTGTGCCAACGCTGGTGTAGTTGGTTTGTTGCTGTAGCTTTCACTCCAGATTTAAGCATGTAAAGCTGAAGGATTTTATCTGATCTTCAATTCAGTCTGGTCTTATTAATGTTGGTCGTATGTTTGCCGTTTTTTTGCCGTATAAATTAAACAAAATATAATATCTACCTATTTTCTTACACAAATGTATATTATCAACTATTTATTTTGTGTATAAGATGTTCGGATCATTTGACAGACTATCTTTCAAATTACCAATTTCCTTTATTCAGTAGTCGCAATGAAGCATTCAGTTTTAAAAAATGGTCTCGAACCCGACTTGTATCCCCGGAGCAGTTTACTTAACAAAATGCTCATTTCCCCATTTCATCCAACAGAATTCTCTTTTTCATGCTTCATAAGCTTGTTTCGCTCTATTGCTTGCCCCATATTTCATTTTGCATGGATCTATGCACTGGCAGCACATACAGTGCAGTGCTGGGGGGGGCACACATGCATTGGGGGGGTGGCACATGCATAATACATGCGCCTCAGATGTGTCTATTGGGGGGGGGATTTGATATTTGAAAAATATATGTAAAGTGCGCTTGTGATATGTGGTGAGGTGTGATGAAGCATCTTCACACATAAATTCATGGGGTATCGGATGAATGCACCATTTTGTGTTAAGACACTTCACATCACTTCACAAATGTATGTGCGTGTACTGTGTATGGCTTGACAGTTTTTTGTTGCTGTAATGACAACTAGGACAACATGTGAAATACACTTATCCTTATTATTGGAAGGAAACTTCATCTTATTGCCTTTGACTTACATAGTCTTCTGCAATAAAGATTGATTCATTGATTGACCTAGAATATCATAAAGTGCGTGGAATCATGTGAAAGTGTTTCCATGGATGCTGCACATCCAGCTGACTTAAACATGCCTCCCAAACCCATTTTGATTGTGTTTCTCATCTCTCCAGTGTCTTGCTAGATTTTAAGCTTAAAAAATGCAAAAATTCAACTTGTATGTATGTCAAGTTATGATTATTTTCATTTATGAGTTCACTTGTCACATCAACTTATTTGTCATTTGGCTTACCACATAACTTTGCCTGTAAGTTGCATGTGTTCATGTCAATTGTCCACTTTCAATATTGGCACCAGGTCGCTTGAGTCACTTGTAATGCGGCCTGTCCCACACCCTTGATAATGTAATCTTAAATATAAAATGTTGGACAAATTTGTCAAATACAATGTAAAATGTTACAAAATCTTTTTAAATGTCAAGCAAACTGTAGAGTCCCTGGTAAATTTTTAGTTGCATTTCATAACATATGACCATGATCATTTTAGATCAACAGCAAATTTTATCTGGTGCTTAACGTGACATTTGAAAGTGTGTGGGACTTACAACTGTCCCTTGTGCACACTCCAAATCAATTCCAATTCCAACACTGTCCACACCTGTCCACACTAGTTTACTGCCAGTAAACTCAAAATTTAGTGAACTCAAAAATCAACTTTGAATGGCATTTGAGTTTACTGGAGTTAGGTGTTCGTCAACAACTATTGATGGAGAGTTAAAATAACTTTTTCCAGTAATTTGGTGTTTAAAGCTTATTTATGAGTTGACTAAATTTTACAAATTTTATTCGTCAACTAGTTAGTGTGTGCATCCGCGTGACACGTGTGCGCGCCACTCAGCGAGTACTCAGCCCTAACATTATGCCTTGCTGCGCTGCACATGACATGAAACGTCTCCCTGTGTACGCACGCATGCACGTACGTGTTTGTGTATGCATGTATGTATGTACTGGCTTCATGGTGAGGCCTCGCTGGCGGAAGTCATCACAAACTTTGCACATGTGTACAGTTTGTCGGTGCTCTTTTGTGAGCAAACGAGTGAAGCCTTTGCTGTCGCCCTGTGAAAGTTGACTTGCGCCAGACCTTTCCTTTGAGCTTCGCCCGCTTCCACTGTAGAGTATGTCAACTAGCTGCGTTTTGGTGAACTAAATAAATATTTATCTGTATGTATCTTAATGTGCAAACCGGTGCGTTAAAAAACCGACCCTTCATTGCTATGTAATGATTTTGCACAACTTAGGTTTGTGTATGTAAATTATCGAATGAGAGAATCTTATTACCGCTAAAGAACGCCTAGAATTATCCTATTCCTCGAAATACTCCCAATAGAAGGTACACAAAGTACTGGAATTGTGCCAGATGCATAAAAAATAAAAAAAATTCTACAAACGCTGTTATTTAGTGGCTTTGTTCCATTAATTTTGTAAACAGCTTCCCGGTCAGGTCCGGCACCCGATTTTTGATTTCACTTCGGTTGCCTTTACTCCCGCTGCCCGGGTGGTAGAACACTGAATATGCGCGGTTATATAGTTATAACCTCCCCATATGCCACATCAATGGGGGAGGCTACCGCGACTCACTACAGGGTGGGTCGCCGTATATGCAAAGTTTTTTTCCGGCTTTTTCAGTGTCCCACAAAGTTCCGGCACCCATCGGATTTCGTTACACTATGGGTGCCGTACCTTCAGCTAGGTGGGGGTTAGAGAGCTAAAATTTGGGGGGAGTGTAGCCAACACCTCTATCCTACTATACACTGGCGGGGTGCCAGCTACTCACTATAGGGTTGACCACTGCATTTCAATTTTGTTTAAAAAATCCCTACAGATCCCACCACCATCCTAAGTGTCTGACAAAAAATTGACTTTTGGCAACTTTTTTATTAGACACTTGAAATGTCGATTTACGGTGACTTACAGAGGAGTGTTCAAGGTTCAAGGTTGCGTAAAGAACATAGCCTTTAAAATGCATCCTTTACCAAATTTACTTAGGGTACATTTAAAAGTTATGTTTTTGTCAAATTTTGTTCCTGCAATGATGCCATTATGACATCAAAAAATTGACCCCGAGTAAATTTTTTAAAGGATACATTTTAATGGTCATGTTCTTTACGCAACCTGAAACCTTGAACCCTCCCCTGTAAATCACCATAAATCAATATTTCAAGTGACTAGTTCATTGGTAATTTTCTGGATTTGGGATTTGGGTCAGCATTGCGGCCACAGGATTGGGATTTTTTTTTATTAAATAAATTGAAATGTTTTGATAAAATAAGGCTTTGTATGTGGTTCGCTCAAGTCTTCTATTGCAAAATCTCATTCATGGCTGCTATTGTGACCTCATAAAAAACACAGATGGTTGCTGGACCTAAATGGGACACTTTGATTTTTACAAAAACTGAAATGCAGAAAACGGCACTATAGTAAGTCACCGACAGTCACCCCACTGGTGTATAGTAGAGGGGAATGTTGGTTAAACTCACCCCAAATTTCAGCTCTCTACCCCCCACACAGCTGGAGGTACAGCACCCGTAGTGTAACGAAATGAGATGGGTGCCGGACCTGTGTGGGACACTGAAAATGCCCCCAAAAATGCTGCATATATGGCTACCCACCCTGTAGTGGGTCGCCATGGCGCCTCCCATTGATTCGGTGTTGAGGGGGGTTACAATACAAGTATATGCCCCCCGATTTTTAGCTTTCTACCCCGCCTGCAGCGGGAGATAGGACGTCCATAGTGAAAACAAAAATAGGGTGCCGGACCTGACCGGGAAGGTGTTTACTATTTTAACATCAAATGTTGAATGAAATTTATGTACCGTATTTCCTCGAAATACCCCCCCTCGAAATACCCCCCCCCTCGTTTGACCCCCCCTCTCGAGACACTATGAAACAATCACCCCCCCTCGAAATACCCCTCCCCCCAGATTGAGTGTAAAGAGAACGTACATGACAAATACTGCAGTTGGTGTTCTGTGTAGTGCAGAACACACGTTAAAACAATGTCGGAATCACGTTAGAACAGTGTTTATACCATCTACGTACTATTTACTATTAGTCTACAGGAGTCTATACATGTCAGTTATTGATGCATTTTTTCACCCCAGCGCACATCACAAACAACGATTTTGTACTAGGGTTTCAAAAAATTTCTGGCGAAACAATGACCCCCCCCCCTCGAAATACCCCCCTCGTTTAACCTCCCCCCCCCCTCTCGGGAGCACTATGAAACAATCACCCTCCGGGGGGTATTTCCAGGAAATACGGTATTGTCATTCACTGAACTGTCTGTGACGTAACACTTTGAAAAAATACTTGCAGAACTTGAAAAAGCTTGACTGAAAAGTTGACGAAAAAAATAGAAGGGCGGTCTCCAATTGAAGGGCGTCTCCAATAGAAGGGCAGGTAAAAAAGTTGACAAAAAAATAGAAGGGCGCCCTTCTATTAGAAGAAATACGGTAGTTACATATTCTGTGAAGGAAAGTACTCGCTTTTACATGTACATTTTCTGGGGTAAAAAGTACTCCCTTTCACATTTTGCTAGAAAAAGTATTTACTCACATGTACTCATGAGTACAGGTTAAAACAGAGTTGATAAAATACCGGTATTTTTGGAAAGTGTAAGTGTAAAATAACACTTTCCAAATTTTGAGTATGGATACCAAAAGTGTAAGGTATTTTAGAAATACCTAGGAAAGTGTAAAAAAAGTGTAAGTGTAAAATTTTTTTTTAGAAAGAGCTCTCACTGTTGAGCATTAGAAAAAACCGCTGTACTCACCTTTAGATCAATTTATTTATCATTTTCATGCATTATTTCACATTTTACAGCCTTTTGTGAAACATTTCAGACTGTAACAAATACTGTAGTGGTATGAAGTTCCCTAAATAATAATGGCTTTTTTTCAGTGTTGATATTTTACTGATTGAGCAATGCGATACACACTGTTTAAATGCAAGAATGGACATGCAGCAAATGTAGTTGACTTTGTGTCCAGTTGGTGACCTTCCATTGATCTTGTCCTGTTTACAAAAGTATGATGAAACTGTAGAATACCATGAGTACTGATCGAAGGTTGTAGATCAAAGGCTAGTTTGTACATTCGCCATATTTTCTACATTCAATGCATTTTTTGTAAACACCTTCCCAGTCACGTCCGGCACCTATTTTTTGATTTTACTTCTTACATCCTATCCCCAGTTCTAGGGCGCCCCAGAGGCTGAAACTTGAGGGAGATATTGGCGCAACCCCCCTCTACTTCGCATAAATTTGGGGGGTCGCGGCGACCCACCCTGAGAGGGGTCGGCGCGACCCCCCAAATTTATGCGAAGTAGAGGGGGGTTGCGCCAATATCCCCCTCAAATTTCAGCCTCTGGGGCGCCCTAGAACTGGGGATAGGATGTAAGAAGTAAAATCAAAAAATAGGTGCCGGACGTGACCGGGAAGGTGTTTACATGACCCTATTTTATGCTTTCTCAAAAGTGTCAATGAATGTGTTTTATTTCCTTGAATTCAATGAAAAATTCGAAAACTTTTTTCAAATTTATGAATTTTCGAATTTTCGAATTTTTTCAAAAAAAATCGATTTTTTTCCAGTATGTTTTTGTTTCCAAGTGTTTTTTCCAGTGGTGGAATAAAAATTCGAAAATCAAAAAAAATTCGAAAATTCAAAAATATTTTCGAATTTTCGAATCTTTTTTTGCCATCGTTAATGCAGGCAAGGTCTTTTTACATAAGAAAAATGATTATTTTTTTGTACTACTTGGCGCTCTTTTGGAGCTTTATAAAACACTAGTGCCAAAAGCGCCATGGCGCTTTTCGGTAGCACAGCGCCAAGCGCCAATGGCGCCACAGCAAAAAGGCGCCAAGGGCCAAAAGCGCCATGGCGCTTTTTGCTTTGGCGCTAGCGCCAAGCGCCAGCGCCGTGGCGCTTTTACATCACTACTCTTAATCAAGTGAAAACAATATTTAAGTGACAATACGTGGTGAGGCCAAAGGTTACATACGATACGTTACAACTTGTGTGTCAAGTGTCAAGTGTCAAGTGTGTGCGTGTATTAAGTGTCAAGCAATCGAAAGCTTGGCTCATGCATACTTCACATGCAATTTCTAATTTTGCCTTGTCAACTTGTCGCTAGGGACGTGCGGAATTGGGTCAGGCTATTCTTCTCTAACGTCATTCTGCAGTGCCCTGCTTGCTTATGTAACGATGGCAAAAAAAGATTCGAAAATTCGAAAACATTTTCGAATTTTCGAATTTTTCCGGAATTTTCGAATTTTTATTTCACCCCTAGAAAAAACACTTAAAAATCGATTTATTTTTCAAAAAATTCGAAAATTCGAAAATTCGAAAATACTTTTCGAATTTTTCAGGCAATTCAAGGCACTCTTAAGTTCAACGTACTAAATACAACGAAAATTGATACGCGGTGCTTATCAAAAAGCGAAACAAAACAGAAAAAAGGTCCAAAAACGTTGAAATGTAAACTGCCCTGTAAAATGTGAAATGTCATGCAAAAAGTCAAAAGTTATGAAAATGCCCTGGAAAAATGGCAAACATACTTGCAATTTTCCACAGCATTTCCATGACTTTAGACACTTTGCATAACATTTGACATTTCACAGAGCATTTTACAGGTGTCTGGGACTGCACATAGGAACTGCACCTATTTATAAGTAAAAGAGATGTGATCAAAGTATACTCCAGATATACCCCATTACATTACACTTTATAATGAAACCTACCATATCCCATCTGAATAAAAGAACAAACAGAATTTTTTTTCATCATATTAATCAAATTGCTTAGAAAAATATGATGAAAATTTTTGTTTGTTCTTTTATTCAGATGGTTTATGGTAGATTTCATTGTAGGTGTAATGTCGCTGGAGTATAAGAGTGGTTTTGAGTATTGGTTTGAGAAGTACCAATATTTTGTGCAGTTAGCACTGTATGCACTGAGTACGCTCAGTGTGCTATACTCGGGCGAAATTACACCCTACATTTTTCTGGTGGTAACACTCCATCATGACGTCATAACCGCAGTCCGCAGTGAACTTACGGCTGACTGAACTGGTTCGGAGTCAGGATGAAATGGAGTGCAGTGGTGAATCAGTTCACAAGTTTTCAGTTGGATGTCTGCCAGCCAAAGATATAAATCATATCTATTTGTAGATTAGCATGTCTGCCGAGTATAGCCACTTCCAAAACAGTCCAAATTCAGTGTTTAAAGCTTCAGATTCAATATTTTTCCAAAAAAAATCAAAAATTATGTGAAAAAATTCGAAAAATGGCCAAAAAAATTCGAAAATTGCCAAAAAAGATTCGAAAATTCGAAAATTCGAAAATTAAATTCGAAATTCGAAAATTAAGATCAGGAAAAATTCGAAAATTCGAAAATTCATTTTGGAAAAAACACTTAAAAATTTAAATACTTTTTTTTGGAGGGTTTGCCATCGTTATGCTTATGACATTTAGAAAGTAAACTACACTTGCGCCATTGATAATTCATGGACTTTTACGAGAGTTCCAAAAGTTAAGCAATAAAAGTGTTTTCTTTTTTTATTTTAATTGACACTGCAGACACTTGAAAATTTACATGACACTTTACAGGGTACGGGACTGCCACCTGGTGGCAGTCCCAAGTAGTGATGGAAAAGCGCCATGGCGCCATTGGCGCTTGGCGCCATTTTGCTCTGGCGCCACTGGCGCTTGGCGCTGGGGTTCGGAAAAGCGCCATGACGCTTTTGGCGCTTGGCGCTAGTTTTGCCTGGCGCCAGAAACAAAATGCCTGGCGCTGGCGCTTGGCGCTAGCGCCAAAGCAAAAAGCGCCATGGCGCTTCTGGCGCTTGGCGCCATTTTGCTCTGGCGCCATTGGCGCTTGGCGCTGGGGTTCGGAAAAGCGCCTTGGCGCTTTTGGCGCTTGGCGCCAAAGTCCTGGCGCTTTTTCGATCACTAGTCCCAAGCCCTGTAAAGTGTAAAGATGTGTCAAATGATATGCAAAGTGTCAATCAAAACAAAAAAGAAAAGAATTTATTACAGAACTTTGCATGACAATTGGCTCTTTACTTGACATTTGTCATGGCAATTGGCAATTTACTTTACATTTTACATGACATTTGACACTTTACTTGACACTTCACAGGGCTTGTGACTGCCCCCAGGTAGCTTTCGCTGCAATGCACGCGACTATTTATTCAGACGTTCAGAGACTATTTATACCAGCCCCACAATATGCCCCCAAAGGGCCCACACACACTACCTAGTTGACATCAAAATTCGTGTAAACTAAATTCAACTAAATTTTGATTAATTATGGGATTTCAAATTTCCTATCTGATAGAGCATAGTTTATTTTATGTCGTGACCAGGGTTGGCAAAATCTCAGAAAAAAATAAAAATAAAATGGAGAATTGAAGAATAAAATAAAATAAAATGGAAAATTAATAAAATAAAATACAATTTTACTAAAATTCGAATTTTTGTAAAATTGTACAAAAATTCCAATTTTTGTACAATTTTAGTAAAATTTTACAAAAACTTAAGTGTATGTAAAATTATATAATAAGTTTTCTATCCTGTTGCTTACGTTTCTAGCTGCCAATTTGCAGAACTGGTGCCTTGTTGTTGCTTTCATTGTTGTGATTGAAAAATATTTTTGCTCAAAATTGCAAATTTTCACATCTTTTTATATATTTCACCTTAAAAATCACTAATTCATGTGATTTTTCCCATTTTATTCATTCCATGCCTTACAAAAAACAACAATATATTGAACCACCAAGCCCTCCATCCAAACCCCCAAAAATAATTTTTTTAGATATCTTTCCCTCCGTAAGAGCAATTAGGTATAGATATGTATCTATCCAGCCCTTGCGAGGGTCACAATTCAAGATACCCATGTCGCAACCCGTATCACAAGTCAACATTCAAATTTTTCTGTTCATCTGCATTCTTCTAGCGTGCACATTGTTTTGTGGTTTTGCACGCAAGATTCCAATTTTTAGGTAAAGTTTTGTAAAATATTTGTACATTTTTGTAAAATGGTATCATTTTATTATATTAATGACATTTCAGAATAAAATAAAATAAAATAAAATGAAACATGAATAAAATTAAAAAAACAAACAATTTTAATAAAAATCAAATACAATTTTAGTAAAAAGAATTTTACTAAAACCAACCTTGGTCGTGACACTAATTTTGATTGTTTCTGTTACGTGTGATACTTTATTTTTGTGTGTTATTTAGTTGACATTCAGTTAACATGAATTTTCAATGTCAACTATGGGCCCAACGCAGTCAAAGCGAACCGCATGCGAAAGTAATTTCGCTTTCAGCACCAGGCCGCCATGAAACCCCACTCAAGTTACTAATATTGACAGGTCACTTATTAGTGTCTCTGCATGTGCCTAGCATTGCAAAGTTTATGTAGGATTTATACTGAAAGATGTCAGAAAAAAATAAAAAAATAAAAGATTTTTTTACGGGATTTTCATGGTATTTTCCAGAGAGCACTTTCCTTTTTTTTATTTTCGAAAGATTTTCATTTAAAAATATCAGAAAATCTCTCAAAAATATAATATTCATACCTATTCATTTATATTTCCCAAGAGAGTCTTAATTATTTTTTCTTTTTGAGAGATTTTCTGAGATTATATTTGATAAAAAGTAGTCAAATTAAGCTATTTTTCAATGCTAATCCCCCTCCCTGCACGCTTGCGTTCGTGTCACAGTTTATTGACTTTCCTATCTAGTTACATTGCGCATTTTCTATGACGTCAGAGGGTTGCACGCTGGGCATACTTCGATTAATTATTTTCTCTTTGTAAATACCTGGCTGAGTATGTGTTTCTATAAACAAATTCGTGTTATTTACATAATATACACTTAGGTAGTTGAGCATTATGTCGCACAGGTGTCACTCCCAAACCCTGTTAAATGCCCTGTATAATGTCAAATTTTTTATTATTTTTTTTACTGTACGTTTGACATTCGTTCATGACATTTTACATGACTTTTGAAAATTTACATGACATTTGACGACAATTGACAAAGTGGGTTAGATTGTTTAGGCGACATTCACAGTCCTATTTAAAGTGTGTCGAAGTCATAAAGTGGTTTGTCAAGCGTCGTGAGTGAAGCACCTTTGCGGCTTCTCCGTGAAGCACTTTACCGTTGAAGATGTACCGTACCGTACCGGAAATTACCGGTAAATTTGAAAATTTACTGCACCGTATACCGCCATATTTATTACCTTGAGTAAAGAATCGGTACACGCAGGTAGTGATGGAATGGCGCCATGGCGCTGGCGCCATTTGAGGGCGTCATAGGGCGCCGCGCCATGGCGCCATTGGCGCTTGACGCCATTTTTGTGTGGCGCCCTGCCCTAAAAGGGCGCCAAAATAGCGCCAGCAGGGTTTCAAGGTGAGTGCTGCAAAAATAGACAAAAAATAAAAATGCGCGTGCCATAATAAAAATTCGCTGGAAAAATGAACTAAGTGGTTCGAGTGTCGAGTGGAAATGTTTTGTCAAACAGTTCATCAGACGTGTCTGTATAATCGGGAGCTGAGAATGATAAACCGTTGAACTTGCAAACTGTTAAATCAGCGAATTCAAATCATCACAATTAGCATTGAAAAAAATGACGTATTTTGAGAAAATATAATTAAATATTATCTCAGAAAATCTCTCAAGGAAAAAAATATAATTAAATCTCTTGCGTCATTTTTCGAAAATATAATTAAATCTCTGAGAAAATTTCTTGCAGTTCAACAAAATCTCATAAAATCTCTCCGCTTAAAGGATTAACTTGACATTTCAAGGTGTTTGAACCATTGAGAGTAGGTAGATATTAAGCACATTATTATTAGATATTAAGCACCTTTTCATTCACAATTTCATATGATAACAGCATATTGTCTACTGATGGCACACTTTGGACTACCATGTATTTAGTATCTGAATAATGAACAAAAATATGGTTTAGGCACATTTTTCCTCATAGTAGAATACATTACTTTCACGTGTGATGATCCCCACAGACTTTTTCACCAAAATTTGGTAACTATATTTCCAAAGCATGCTGTCAACTCTTTGGTTGTTAAAACGGCTAGAACCCAGTGCATAAGTTTACCCATCGTACAAGTAGCAACATCCAGTGCCAATGTAGACCTGGTGCTTAGGTACAGCCCCATACTGAGCACTGGGTCTTCATTGGACTGTAGGGCTCAGTATGGTTCAGGGGTTGAAACTTATTTACATTTACGCAAAAATACATACTTGAGTACTAAGTAAATACATCTAAATTTCTGCTGAAAAAGTACCAGTACTCTATGTATACTTCTTGAAAGTACTTGAGTACAGAAAATGCATTTCAGATAACTTTTTATTGGCTGGAACAGAGAACAGAAAAAGGAGAGGAAAAACTACAAATAGGGGCAAAATAGCCAAAAATGGGTATATAAGCAAATATATGGTTAAAAATAGATGGAACTTGGTAAAAAAGCACATGAACTAGTGAATTGCAAACTAGTGAATGTGAAAATGGGAAAATATAGAGAGATTTTCTCGAGAGATTTTCACAATCAGGAGAAAATATAATTAAATCTCTCTGGAAAATCATGGAAAAAATATAAATCTCAGAAAATCTTATATTTTCTGAGATTTTCTGAGATTTTTTAAATATAAATCCCCCAGAGATTTTTTCATTGCTAATCACAATTCCGTTTCCGTCCACTTCAAGAAAACATCCATGGGAAACATTTTTTTAAAGAGTATGTGTTTGTTGTTGTTGGAACGGCACACATGTTGAAAACTCGTAAATCAGTTTTGAACGCATTTTAGTTTACTGGAATGAGGTGCCCATCAACTATAGTTGATGGAGATTAAAAATAATCCATTCTGGTAAATATTATAAACTCAAATGCATTCGAAGCTGATTTATGAGTTATCAAAGTTTTGGTTGAAAACTAGTACACTATATTTAGGTACGTGTAGACTGTAGACTAAGGATGGAATGGCGCCATGGCGCTGGCGCCCTTTATTGGCGCCAAAGGGCGCCAGCGCCATGGCGCCATTGGCGCTTGGCGCCGTTTTCTGTGGCGCCATCTGGCCATAACTCAAAATTAAAAAAATTGTAGATTGGTACTTTTAGAAGCACACCCTTCATATGTACATAAATAGATCCAATCACAAACACGGTGGGCGGTGGTCGTAATGATGGCAAAATATGTTTTCTGATGGAAATTTTTCCACAATTGTTTCTCCAAATAAAGTATTCATGTTCGAGTTACATTTTTCAAATGTTCTCATAATTATCAGATTAGTTTCTGAACATTTATATTTTCAATAGAGAACAGCGATTTTGAATGCCACCATTTTAAGGCACTCAATGGCCCACTGGCATTAAATTGGCACCCCTTCTTCTGCTTCCCCTTGGTGCAAATGTATAGAGCAGACAACCTCAGTCATGGCATCTTGAAATAAATACAAATGGACTGTTTGTAACTAATTTATTTATGTTCTATGTCTCCCCTCGTCGACTCCAGAATCAAAACCAAGGAGTATTTTAAATCTGAATCTATACAGAACCTTTTGCCAAACAGATATCCCAACGCTAGCGCAGCCACACACACTATCGATTTATCATCCCGTCTACTGAACATAAGAGTGAATTGAGTAGGCATTCTAGTCAGTTCACCAAATGGGCAGCATGGGCTCGCGGCTTAGCAGCCGCCTTCTATTGAACTACCCACCAATGGATGTGACTGCAAATAGCCATAGAATCGCTGCATTGAATTATAGAAATGAAGATAGGAGGCCTGGCGCACCATGCAGAGGTTGGTTTTTGTGTGGGCTTTTTTGGGAGTATAAATATGCAATGGATGAATGTGCTTAAAGGAAAGCTAATGTAAATATGACTTAGAAAGTCACCATTAGTGTATCATATCCTATATATCTGGGAATTGTTTCATGTTTATGTATAAATGTGCAATGATGCCCAATGTTTCATGGCACATCATGGATACTGATCATGGATATTGTCTGTCAGTAATTCGATATCTCAAAATTTTCTGAAATCGGGCAATGTTTCTGAGAAAAATTTGGACTTTTTCATCTTCCTTTTACCTAGTTGCATGTCAAGGTATACGCGATGGCCAGTGTTTCATTTCAGTAAAGGGCAAAAAAATTCATGCTGATACATTATTGATACTGGAAAAAATTTGGAAACTGTCTTTCAAAGAATTATGTGATTTTATAACTTTTCCTGAATTTGTCATTTGCATACACTTTATTTAGTTAACAAACTCTGAGAATATAATATAGGTAATTGACATCATTCTCCCAAAAAAAAACAATTTCGTAAATGTTCACTTGCCAGAACGAACAAGTTTATGGAGTGTGCTAGCATAGGAGCTTGAAGCTACCTGGATCCGGTTCCAAGCCCTGTAAAGTGGAAAGTCAAGTGTCAAATGCAAATTAAAGTGTCAATTGTCATGTAAAATGTCAATCACAGCAAAAAATGGGTGTGTGGATGCGCGGTGAAGCGTCGGGAAGTGTCTTCACGCCAGACACTTCCCGAACGCTTCACCAAGCTCCCAGCGCTTCCACACACATCACGAAAATCTGCGTGAAGGCACTTCACGCTTCTTAATATGGCGCTCCCACGCAAATGTATACGCGGGGGAAGCGTGTGGAAGCGCCAGCGCCGGGAAGTGTCTTCCACATGTTTGGATGCGCGTGAAGCGCGTGGTGAAGATAGGTGAAGCGTGTGGAAGACACTTCACCCAGAATTTCGTGATGTTGGTGGAAGCGTGTGGAAGCGTGTGGAAGCGCGCCGCTTCACGCGCATCCAGCCCGCTTCCACACGCATCACGGATCCATTTTTTGCTGTGAATCAAAACAAAAATAAGAAAAAGTTTTATTACTGAACTTTGCATGACAATTAACACTTTACTTTACATTTGACACTTTACTTTACATTTGACACTTTACTTTACACTTTACAGGGCTTGGGACTGCCCCGTGAAATAACCCCTGCCCTAAAAACTTCTCAGCTGCCACTGCCACCTCATCGGCGCGTCCGCAGACATCGAAAGCATCGAAGAAATCGGGTGGAAAATCACACAAAAATGGTCCCAGTGGTTCCGCATCTATCCAGCAGCAAGCACCCAGCCAAAGTCACAGTCAAGGTAGTGAAACCAATGTGACCCAGCAAACACAGCAAAGTGGTCATGGGCAAAATGACCAGGTGTTACTCCCAGACCCTGTAAAGTGACCTGTAAAATGTCAAGTGTCATGCAAAGTGTCTAAAGTCATGCAAAATGCCCTGCAAAATGGCAACTCGGTTGCCATTTTGCAGGGCATTTTCCATGACGTTTGACACTTTGCTTCCATGACATTTGACATTTTACAGGGCACTTTACAGGGTCTGGGAGTGCCCCCAGGATAATCAGTCGATGATGGCTGGTGAGATGGCACTTTTTGTGCGGGCTGCTTTTGAATTGTTTTGTTCTTGTTTTGCTGAACTTTATGTATTTCTGTGTAGTGTATTCTATAATTTGACAAGTGACAAAAACTATGGCAACTGACAGCCGACAGGCACACTTCAAAGTGACAAGAACGTGAGAACTCGCACGATCTAGCATAACGATGGCAAACAAAAATACGTTGTTTTTTCCATGAAAAATTCGAAATTTGAAAAAGTCATTTTAGAAGAAAAAAACACAGAAAAAATGTTTTTTCGGTTTGCGATCGGTTTGCGGCGTGTAAATATTTATTCTTTTGGTTTCCGTTGCAAGGAAACACTAGAAAAAATACAGTCAGGTATTTATGATCGAAACGCTGAAAATGATACAAAAATATAAAAATATTTTTAAAGAAATCGCGAAGTCAATTTTGATTTAAAAACAACTTGAACCAATCATCTTATAAATCGCACTTGCAACATTCCAAACCCCAACCATAGTTGTTAAAACGTATTATCGTTTACTTGATGAATACGTATACTCGAGTAATGCGTAAATACGTTTACGTTTTCTCCCGTAAAAAATACCGGTACTCACTTACTCGCGTACTTTCTGAAAGTACGCAAGTACTGAAAACGTATTTTAGAAAGGGTACGGTATAGAAACCGGGTATAGAAAGTGGCATTTTGACAGACAGAAATTGGCAAACGTTGGATATTTTCCCATGAAATACTTATCAGGAGAAAACCGCCCAATGTATATCAGAGTAAATATTAAAAAAATTCTGACTATTATGTTTTCTGTGAGCGAAAATACCCACTTTTACGTTTTCTGTGATAAAAATACCCACTTTTACGTTTTCCTAGGAAAAAAGTATTTTACTCACGTTTTACGCAGTGTAAAAGTAGAAAAAATTACTTTACGTTTTCTGTACCCAGCTGTGAGTAAAAAAACTATTTTCCGTTTACGTTTACTTTAAAAAAAGTTGAGTACTTTTAACAACTCTGACGCCAACCCCCTCCCTGTGCAGCCCCGGCGCCCACTTCCAGCCGCGCGGCGTCCCCCGCGTGCGCGGTGCGCGTCCGCTACGCGAAATCATCTTTGCATTCGCGGCCGGTGGCGAAAAAGTCCCGCAGGGCAGCCGGCTATGACGTGTGCAGTTCCGGGGCATATAAACTGCCCCCTGGGGGTTTGTCACGGGGTTACGGTAGTTTTTTTGTGGGGGTGCGTTGAGAAGGGTGAGAAATGTGAGGTATTGGGGGTGCTTGCTTGGTGTTGGTTAGGGTTGGGAATTTCAAAATTTTCGGTTCCGGTTCTCGGTTCCAAAAGATTTCCGTTCGGGTATCGGTTCTCGGTTCCTGAAAATTTTCGGTTCCGGTTCTCGGTTCGGTTCTTTAACTCGGTTCCGGTTCGGTTCTTTCGGTTCTAAAATGATCAAAATTTCGGTTCCGGGTAATAAAATAACCGGGTATCGGGTAATAATCGGCTGAACAACAGAAAAACAATATACCCAAGTTTACATGTGTAAGTACATTGGTTGGATATTTCATACTACAGGAGCATATCACAGCTTATTATTTCATGGTAGAATGCAGAAATCAGAGTTGTTATAATAATACTGGTATTTAAAAAAGTGTAAAAGCAAACATATACATTTTCTGTACTCGCGTACTTTCAAAAAGTACACGAGTAAATGAGTACTGGTATTTTTTCTGGAGGAAACGTAAATGTATTTATGTAATACGCGAGTGAGTACGCATATTATTTTGAGTACAAACATAAATAACTTTTGCCAACTACAGTTAAAACTGCCACAAACCAATGAAAACTACTACCAGTGATAATGTGTATACTGCAGCGACATTACACCTTACAATGAAATCTACCATATCCCATCTGAATAAACGAACATACATAAAAACTTTCATCATATTTATCAAAGCAATTTGATAAATATGATGAAATTTTTTTATGTTTGTTCTTTTATTCAGGGTGGGATATGGTAGATTTCATTGTAAGGTGTAATGTCGCTGGAGTACATGTGAAATTACATGCAAACAGATGAATTTTGCAATTCTGAACATGCACCAAGATGTTCAGCTGCTGTTTAAAGGGTTAGATGTAGGTGTTGAAAAAACGCTGTTTAAAAACTTTAATATTCCTAGAAAATTTCGGTTCTTTCGGGTATTTACTTCGGTTCCGGGTATAAGTGCCGGTTCTCCGGTTCGGTTCGGTTCTCAAGCTCGGTTCCGGTTCTCGGTTCTCGGTTCCAAAATAGTGCTCGGTTCTCGGTCGGTTCGGTTCGGGTCGGTTCGGTTCCCCAACCCTAGTGTTGGTTACCGTTTTTCTTCTAATAGAGGAGCGCCGTTCTTTTTTTTCGTCAACTTTTTCACCTGCCGTTCTGTTGGAGGTGCCGTTCTATTCTTTTCACCAGTACTTTTCACACATTTCTCATTAGAAAATAGTGTTTTTAATGAAACGTGAAAAACATTTTAATATCAGAGCATCAATTGAAACAAAACCAAATGGTGTAAACAACCCCTATTTCTGAACACCTTGGATGTTCCCACCACCTCTCTAATGTTTTTTTTGCTTTGGCACCCTTCCAACGTTATTCCTACCTGTCGTTCTATTGGAGGTGCCGTTCTATTGGAGGCTGTCATTCTATTGTTGTCGTGAGTGCAAAAAGCTACCAAAACCTGCCGTTCTATTGGAGATGCCGTTCTATTGGAAGAAATACGGTGTATCGACATGGTTTGAGGGAGTTTTTTTAGATGAACAATTTTTTCGGCCAGCCCGATTACCAAATTGTATGTACAGATTTTACCGCACGAATGATGCGTCCCTCTGAGAGGGGTTGGGAAGAATAGTCCGCGAATGCACCCTCCGCTCGAAAAATCCACCGTTTGTAGTTCATTCAGCAAAAAGATTACCGTATTACCTCGAATTATCTCCCCCCTTTGAATTAACCCCCCCCCCCCCCCCTCGAATTAACCCCCCCCCCTCAAAATGGGCTGGGGAAAAAATACCCCCCCCCCTCGAAATACCCCCCCCCCCCCCCCTCCGGAATGATGTACATAATGTATGCAATGCACATGATGTATTTATTACTACTTATTTGCATCGCAGCTACACTTACATGCTCATTTGTGTACAGATGTACTTCTATAGCCCCAATATAACCTATTTGCTCACGTTTATTACCGTTTTTGTGTAATAAAAAGCGTATTCTTAACTATGAATCTCACGAAAATTTCTGACGAAAAAACAACAACCTTGAATAAACCCCCCCTCGAATCAACCCCCCCTCAAATTTTGCTGGCGAAATAATAAACCCCCATCGGGGTATTTCGAGGTAATACGGTAAATCGATTACTGTAAAATTTAGGTGGAAAACATTTCGGTTCAATAAAATATCACGCCTGGGTATCATGTCTCGCTTAATAAACCGTTCAAGCAACAAAACACAGTTTTTATCACCATTGTGATGTGCCGGGCCAAATCAAAACTTTGATACTTTTAAAAACACTTTCACTTCAAGTGTGCATAAATAGGGTTAGCGTTCCAAAAGATGGGTGATTTTCAAAAAATATAATTAAATATAATCTCAGAAAATCTCTCAACAATAAAATATAAATAAATCTATCTGAAAAAAACGCTGAGAAAATATAAATAAATATAAATGAGAGATTTAATTATATATTTTTCTCAGAAATAAAATACAATTAAATCTCTCTGGAAAAATCTGGAGAAAATATAATTAAATAAGAGATTTTTTATATTTAATTGTATTTTTTAAATATCAATCTCCCAGAGATTTTTGGAACGCTAAATAGGGTCCAGTACCGGTGCACAAGTTTGCCCGCTGCGCAAGTCGCAAAAGTAGTAAAAGGGCACCATGGAGCGGCGTAAATACTTTGGCGCCCTCAAATGGCGCAAAAGACCAGAAATGTGAATGTAGCTCACCGCAGTTCAAAATTTTATTCCATGCTCAAGATACCGTATTTCCTCGAAATACCCCCCCCCTCAAAATTCTCACTCTGAAAAAAAATACACCCCCTGGGGGTAGTGATGGAATGGCGCCATGGCGCTGGCGCCAATTGAGGGCGCCAAAGGGCGCCGCGCCATGGCGCCATTGGCGCTTGGCGCCCTTTTTCTGTGGCGCCCTTGGCGCCTGGCGCCCACATTCTGAAAGGCGCCATGGCGCCCTTGGCGCTTGGCGCCCTTTTTCCGTGGCGCCCTTAACGCCTGGCGCCCTGCTTTAAAAGGGCGCCAAAAAGGCGCCAGCAGGGTTTCAAGGTGAGTGCTGTGTAAATGAAAAAAAAGATAAAAAATGCATCTGTGGATGATCTAAATTCGCCAGAAAAATGGACAAAGTGGTGTGAGCGAGTGAAAATCTTTTGTGCAACGGTTCATCAGATGTGTCTGACAGATCAGAAGACGAGAATGATGAACCGTTGAACTTGCGCAATCAAAAATCAACAGATTCAAATCGTTGCAATTCCATTGTTTGTCCAATTCAAGGGAACATTGATTGGAAAAGTCTATTTGAAGTGAATGGATTGTTGTCAAATGACAATATCCATTGTGTTTGAATTCGTCATGTGGATTTTATTTTAATTTTTTTGTTCTAGTGTTGTTTTTGTTCATTACATCCTGGAGAACGCGAATTAAGTAGTGAATGTGTGTACTAGGGTGCTGTAGAAACTGTTTTAGCACACGCAGGGCGTTCTATGCACTTATTTATCCTGGCGCCCTTGGCGCCTGGCGCCCTATTTTTCAAATGGCGCCATGGCGCCCTTGGCGCTTGGCGCCCTCTTTCCGTGGCGCCCTTGGCGCCTGGCGCCCGCTTTCCGAATGGCGCCATGGCGCCCTTGGCGCCTGGCGCCCTTTTTCTGTGGCGCCCTTGGCGCTTGGCGCCCACTTTCTGAATGGCGCCATGGCGCCCTTGGCGCCTGGCGCCCTTTTTTCTGGCGCTTTTCCATCACTACCTGGGGGCATTTCGAGGAAATACGGTTAATTCTCTAAACTTTAAGTGAATAAAATACACAAAATTTATCCAATGTTTCAAAATAGTCATTACTAGTGATGGAAAAGGCACCGGTAAAATAAAGCACCGCACCGCACCGAACCTCTGCCAGTCCTCAGAAAGGGCACGTGGCACTTTGGGTACCGACAAAAAAATGGCACCGCACCACACCAGCACCGGTGCTGGTGCCCTTCGGAGTCCAGCAGCGGGGCACCGGTGCCCCGGTGCCTTTCCATCAGTAGTCGTTAGTATTACACCGGTATGTATTTATTACATCAATAACACATTTTTTTGCTGTGATTGACAAAGTGCAGAAATCTTTTAATACCTTCTCATGCTCGTTTCACACACCTAACTACAACTTCCCCCACTCCAGAACATTCCAATATTATGTCATTTTATAACTGTTGGCCTGTCTGCACATTTTTGTGATGAGAAATATTTATGAATGTTCTATTTATACACAGATAACTATCTATTTGTTGTTGCTGATGTTTGTGCCAACTGAATATTTTGGTACAAAAATGATACTTGCCATTCCTGAATATAAAGGTTGTAATTTCTGTTGTTGACCATGCAAAAGTATGGTGTTTTGTAGTTGTATCCCAAGTTCCTTTATAGATTATTATGTAATGTAATTGATAATCTTATTTAAAGTTTTCTAAATATACCACACATAAAGTAACCTACTGAAATGCATGCATGACTGAACCTACCACATAAACAAAATGTTTTTTTTTAATTCGCAATGACTATACTGACGCACAGAGTAGAGAAAAACGCCCATGCGAAGCTAACCAGTGACCACGGATCGAGTCACGTATGCAAGTTGGACCACTTCCAAGTTACCGGTTGCGTATTGTACTTTGAGCCATCTTTCCCCAATTATTGCTCAAAATCGCTAAAATTTGCTCCATTTTGCCACGTTTCACCTTCATAATCGCTCTTTTCTCTATATACATGGTAATATACAGGGTGTGGCAATTTAGACCTACGCTCTAGATTTCGAAAAACTTGTCACTGGGTGGTCGGATTCACGTCAAATTTTAGGTCAATATTAACTAACTAAGGATTCCTGAAAATATGGCTGCGATAGCTCCACTCGTTCTCGAGTTATTCATGCAAACGCATAATTGGCAATTTATTCATCACACTGGTACGGAGACAAGTGGCGAGATCAAATGTATAAAAAATAGGCGTTTTATTTGACAAAATTAGTATTTATACATGAAAAGTTATTTAGTGATATCGAATAAAAATGGTGTTAAATGCTTATGAAACTTACCTGTGTACGTTGCAAGAATTTTAACTGTGCCACGCACAGTTGCTAATGTAGTATTTGATTGAAATATTGTAGTAATTCAATCAAATACTACACTAAGGTACTGGCGTTCTTGAAATAGTGTACTATTATTTTTTTGATTGAAACTAGGTAAGTCTGTAAATTTTCCGTAATTTCCTAACAACTTATTTTTTCAAAGTAGACGTAAATTTTGTTAAAAAAGCTGCTGCTATTTAGAACCGTAAAATACTACACGCCAGTATGTTATCAATTATGGCAAAACTCATCGAGTTTCTGTGTGTATGTTTTTCCCAGAAACACAGAAACTCAAAACTGTTGAAAAACTCAAATGAAAAGTGAAAAGTGAAAACCCAGGTTCCAAAAGCGGTGGGTGTTTTTGATCAAATTTGTACAGATTTAAATATATACCTGGATGTCCAGGTAAATGTTTTTTTCAACTATGTCACAATCACAATGCACATGATTAAAACCAGCTTGGCTGCATGAATGCTGGAACCTCCTTTTGCTGTGCAGCCAACATCTGCGAAATAAGGAACACTAGTCAACATGTCAAATTAAGGGACTAAACTAAACCTGACTGAAAAATATGGCTGTGACTCGAGACCCAAAGTTTTTGCCTGACCCAACATAATTTTTTGTAAATTTCGATTGACGAATTTGGCTACAGAATGAAACGGTCAGACAAAACACAATCCTCTCAGACCTCAACATGCACCGTCTCAAATACGTGGCACACACAATGTTTGCACTGACACAGATAAGCGGCGCCACCCTGAAAACGGTGCCGATTGGCGCTGTGCCAACACCAGCTTCTAGGCTTTTGGCGCAATTTTGAGTGCGCCAAATGGCACTGCGTCATGGTGCTCTTTATGAGGCGGTTTTTCTTCTATAAATTCCAGGGACCGGTTTCGCAAGTGGCAAAGTACTTAACTCTTCAATTTACTCTTTAATTTCCGTTTATAAGTTGCCATCCTTTTTAAATTTACTTTTCAATCTTCACCTTAATTTTACTTTACTTTTTATATTGCCACTTGCGGAACTGGCTCCAGGGCGGGATAAAAATAGCGCTAATGACGGCAGCAAACAATTGCACCAATGTCAAAGTTACCCGTGCCAAAACGCGCGCTAGGTGCGCATCGGTGCGCGGGTCGAAAAAGCTGGTCGCCCTGCCCTTGTGGCCCAGTCTGCCGGTGCGACCGACGCGGTGCACGTAGGCAGAAGCGAACATTGGCAAGTCGTAGTTGATCACGTGGTCCACGCGCTGCGTTTGCGGCTGTGCGTAGGGGGTTTGAGACGATGATTTTTCAATTGTTCAAATGAGTGTAAGTCTAATAGCCAAATTTTCAGCTGTTTTTCTCAAATTTTCAAATTTCACAAATTTTTGACAAAATTTTCAATTGTGGTTCCATTCTGTCAATTCTCACCTTAAAATCGCTATTTTGGGATATACACGTGGTTATATACCTATGTTAGCCATACCAACATGCCGAGCGGGTTTACATGTCTACAGGCACAGGGTCGCTGATACGGTTCGGACATGACTATGATCTTCCTACAGCAAAAATTACTGGTTTTTCCATAAACGCAATACTTATCACCAGCCCGTGGCTCGCGTCAGGAATCAGGATATCGCACTACCACAAATGTAAAATATTCGGTGCAAGTGGGTCATTCAGCTTTTGCCAGCTCCTGCTTGCACCAGGGTCCCAGACCCTGTAAAATGTCAAATGTCATGCAAAGTGTCAAAATTCATGTAAAATGACAAACATCAAGTTAAAAAAGAAAGTTTGACATTTTGCAGGATACAAGTGTGATTAGGGCTTCATCAGGGGCCAGTTCCGCAAGTGGTAAAGTAAAGAGTATAAAATAAATAGAGTAAAATGACAAATGACATGTAAATAGTGTTAAGGGCATTGCCGACGCAGCATGTCAGCCCCTAACCCAGCCCAGTCGCCTCTGTTGTCTAGTGGTTAAGGCACTCGTGTTCTATACGAGAGGTGTGAGTTCGATTCCCGACTGAGGCAAGTGCAATTTTGCACTCTTTCTATAGCAGAGTAAAAATTGAAGAGTAACGTAAAGAGTAAAGAGAAAAAACGAAAATAATGTAAAATGTTGGAAAAAAAGAAGAAAAAAAGAATTTTTAAAATTTTTATTTTTGCAAAATGAATCGTAATTCTGTTCCTTTCTCAAATGTCCACTTTACTTTTCTATGTTTCTCTTTGCCCTTCACTTTGCACTAGCGGAACCGGCCCCAGTACTCCCCGAGCAGTGGCTTCGCCAGCGCACCTGCACATCGATGCCTCGCTCGCACACGGCCGTGGAGATGAGCACGCGCGAGTCGCCGCTGCGGAACGACTCCACCGCCGCTTCCCGATCCACCTGGTCGCGCCCGCTGCCAAATGTGAGGGGGGGGGGGGGTTCGCGGGGGTGCAATTATATAAGGGCAGCCATTAGGTAATACATTCTGTACATGTACATGGTCGGGCTGCAAAGTCCCCGGGCAGTGCTCGCCATTCGCGCTAGGGGTAAGCTACGGTTATAAAATTTTAACACGTTAATATATCAGGTGTTTTGAGTTTTCACCCAAAATTTCGCCCCTCTAGCTCCACCCACTGCGGAACTGTGGGGGTTACAATTTCGGTCATTTTGTACTGATGTACAAATGGTGCTCTAGCTGAATGCTGCTTTGAAGCGGGAATTAGAGCTCAGCGTCGATTCGACGTGAAATGATGACGTGAAATGATGTCGTGAAATTAATTACATGAGAACGGACAAAGATACAATCTTGTAATTTCAGAATAAGATTGTCCTGGTAATTGTGTATAATGTCCCAAAAAAGATTTGAAAAATATTAAGTAATTAATGTGTTATTAATTGTACGTCAAAATTGCATCTTTTCACGTCGACATTTCCCGTCAAACATTTCACGTCAGCAACTTTTCACGTCAGCAACATTTCACGTCGCATAAAATGTTGACGTGAAATGTAAGTCGTCGAATCTTTTCACGTCAGAGTGTTGACGTGAAAAGATGTTTACTGATAAACATTTTACGTCAAAAACATTTCACGTCAAGCTGTAATTACAATTTTATGTGTGACGTGAAATGAATGTGTAATATATATTTTTAAGTGAAATGAATGGTAAAGTGATTTTTAAGTGTGTATATTATTTATTTTGTATTTATTTGTAACTTTTCATGTAACTTTCATGTAAACTAATTAGTGCACATATGTTTTTTTGTGATTTCATAGAAATGCACATTCCTGCATCCCATTCTGGTGTACATTGGCCGATTTTGATGTCATTCAAGTATGTTGGGGTTTGGGGTCTGGTCTATAACGAATTGTCTTGGTTTGTTTGAATAATCCCCCAGTCCTGAGATAATGGGGGTCTATAAAAGGGTGGTAATTTTGAATAGCCAATCTGCACATTGACTTTGAAGCTTGATAACTCATGCATTTCTAGGCTGATTTGGATCGTTCAACACTTAAAATGATCAGGACAGCCTGCAGATTCAATTTTTGTGGTTGTAGTAGTGATGCATAAATTCCGTATGCCAATTTGACCCAGTTTTTATACATGAAAAAAATAATTTTTTTGAACATGCTATCATATAGTGATGGAATGGCGCCACACCGCTGGCACCATTTGAGGGTGCTAAGGGGCGCCACGCCATGGCACCATTGGCGCTTGGCACCTTTTTCCTGTGGTGCCATTGATGCCTGGCGCTCTTCTTTCAGATGGCGCCATGGCGCCCTTGGCAGTTGCGCCATTTTCCCATGGCGCCCATGGCACCTGGCACGCTGCTTCTGGTGCGCCAACTTTTGACTGGAACACGATATTGTAATAATTTTCTGGCCAGATTACTTCTTTTCATCTATAGTGTATGATAGAATGTTCAAAAAAAACGTCTTGAAAAATTATTATTATGACTATTCTTCATGTTAAAAAGTGGGTCAGATTGGCATACGGAATAAAGACATCACTAATCCGACCACAAAAATTGAATCTTATGGTTGCCCTGATCATTTTAAGTGTTGCACGATCCAAATCGGCCCAGAAAGGACTGATCAAAGTCATCGAACATTTTACACAGAACATTTTACGTCAAACATTTTACGTCAAACATTTTACGTCACTGAAAAATGTCATTTTTGCATTTGACGTAAAATGTTGACGTGAAATGATTTGACGCAAAAAGATTTTAAAATCTTTTTACGTCGAATCATTTCACGTCGAACTATTGCATGCAATCGTCGACGTGAAAAGATGCAAAGTAATTTTATGAAATAAATAAAATTTTCAGTTATTTTTTGAGATAAATTCAATTTTTTATGTACTTTTATGATTCAAATACAATTTATAATGTACTTTTATGACTTAAATACAATTTTTTTAGAAATATAACCTTTTATACCGTTTTTTTAATAAGTAAATATAAATGTAAAGTATTTATTTTAACTTTTAAATGTGAGTGTATCACTTTTGTCCCAGTAAAATGTAAGAGTAGGTATTTTTGAGAATTTTGCCCCAATTTTCACTCTTTCATATATCACCCATTTTGCCCCAATTTTCACTCTTGTGTATTTCACCCAAGTTTTACTCTGGTGTATATCACAGGGTTGTGAAGAGTACTGAACCAGGGGTAGGAAAGTGGGGGTTGGGGTGGATTTACCCCCCCCCCCCCCCCAAACCGCCCAGCTATCTATCTATCCTGGAGGCAAAATTTTGGGCTACTATCCCCTAAACCACCCCCCCCCCCAAATCGGCCAGCTATCTATCTATCTATCTGGAGTGATTTTTGAGAAACTATACCCCAATTTTCACTCAAAATCGTTATTTTTCATACCTTTATATAGATTTTCACCCCCAAAATCACTAGTTCATGGATCTAACTGCCTATTTTCAGCTATTTTTAGTACTATATGTCCTTATATACCCATTTTTAGCCATTTTTCACCTACTTTTAGCAATTTTTCTTCTTTTCCTCTCTTCTACGCCTATATATTGAACCCCCGCGAATCCCCCCCCCCAAACTCCCCCCTACCCAACCCCCCAGAAAATTTTTCAGCTATCTATCCCTCCAGAGGAGCTATTTATTATCTATCCAAACCCCGGATGGCTGAATCTAGAATACCCCTGTACTGAACTTTTTTGAAAGTAAACATAAATGTTAATATTTATTTTTACTCACAGTTGAGTCTCCAGGTGTTTTCAAGCAGAGGAAAAATACCATCCCTGATTTACCCCCATCTGGAACATGATGTTTTGATGTACATCACTTAAATATGTAATGAACATGATGAATTGATTGATGTCAATTTGCATCGCAGTAACACAGACAAGTACACATCTACTTATACATGGATGTCTTAATATATCCTTAGTTTTGGGCATGCAAAACACCACTCTTTACTACGATCCTTACTGAAAATTTCTGGCAAAATAATAACCCCCCTTGAAATACCCCTGCAAAATTTCCACTCTGAAAAATAAACCTCCTGGGGAAGAGACATATTCAGGATTTTTGAGCGGGGGGGGGGGGCTGTTTGTTTACAGAGCTCGGCGAGAGTGGGGGGGGGTCTCAGCCCCCCCTAAAATTTTTCCCTACAGAGTGACAGAATGGTGCTGTGGCGCTGGTGCCACTCATAGGCACCGTGCCATGGTGCCGTTGGCATTGGCGCCAGCACCAGGGACCGCTGTATATGTATTTACGTAAATATATGTACATATACAGCAACAGGGACAAAATAGAGTGCTTGCTCGGAGAATTGCGTTTATGGGATTGATATTTATGTAGAAAATACTAAGTGTATAGGGTATAATTGCGCGCTTGCGCACAAAATTTTCACACACATTACAAGAGTTGTATTTTCTAGGGGTTTTCATGTCTCACCCCGGGAAGGGGGAGCTGCAGCTCCCCCCCTGAATACAGCCCTCCCCTGGGGGTATTTTGAGGAAATACAGGAAGTATGTAGATGGTATAAATACTGTTCTAATGTAATGTACAGTCATTGTAATGTACAGTCATTGTAATGTACAGTCATTGTAATGTACAGTCATTGTAATGTACAGTCATTGTAATGTACAGTCATTGTAATGTATGGATGTTTTATACTAAGAATGTCTCAAAACTAATGAAAATGCATGCTCGCATACCAAAAATTGCAAAATAACTACCGTATTTCCTCAAATACCCTGAGGGGGGTGATTGTTTCATCGTGGTCCCGAGAGGGGGGGGGGGGTTAAACAAGGGGGGGTATTTCGAGGGGGGGGGGGGTTATTATTTCACCAGAAATTTTTTCAAATCCTAGTACAAAATCGTTGTTTGTGATGTACACTGGGGTAGAAAAATGCATCAATAACTGACATGTATAGACTCTTGTAGACTAATAGTAGTATGTAGATGGTATAAACACTGTTCTAACATGATTACGACATTGTTTTAACATGTGTTCTGCACGACGCAGAACACAAACTGCAGTATTTGTCATGTACGTTCTCTTTAAACTCAATCTGGGGGGTATTTCGAGGGGGGGGGGTGATTGTTTCATAGTGGTCTCGAGAGGGGGGTATTTCAAGGGGGGTTATTTCGAGGAAATACGGTAGTGTTTAAGTACTAAACGTTTTGGCTGAGGTTCTTAAAAAAGTGTTTTTTCAAACCTTCTAACACCTTTTTTAAAGATTTTTAAAAAACCCTGCCATATCTACACTGAAGCCTCCATTACACATAGTCACAACTTATTAAAGCACCATTCCATGCCAAATTTTACTTGAAGTCAAGAACATTCAACAAAATGTGATATCAGTGGTCTCCTAGGGGGGGGGGGCTGGTGGGGACTGCCCCCTTGACTTATAACCTGTTTTGAGTGATTTTTCCATTTCTGCCTTCTATGCACTGAAAAAGCCCCCGCAAGCCCCCCACAGCAAATTTCCATCCCCCGCGAAAGCCAAATCTTGGAGACCCCTGGGAGATATACCATAATTGTTAAAACATAAATTACTCAATAAATACGGATACTCAAGTACTGCATAAATACATTTACATTTCCGCCCCCCCCCCCTTGAAAAATACTGATACTCACTTACCCACATACTTTTTGAAAGTATTGTTTATAGGGTTTTTCAAAGCGTCAAGGAAAAAAAGAAGAGAAAGGCTAAAAATAGGGGCAAAATAGCATAAAATAGACAACAACACACTCACTAGTGAATTTGATGGTAGAATAGTTTGAAAATTAGTGATTTTGAGTGAAAACATTGGCAAAATTTCTCAAAATGCCCACTTTTACTTTTTCCTGGGACAATAGTGATTTACTCACATTTACTCATGGTCATGGGTAAAAGTAAAAAATAATTACTTTACATTTTTTTAGCCATTTTTCACCTACTTTTAGCGATTTTCCCCATTTTCTTCCTTATACACCTTGAAAAAGCCTATATGTTGAACCCCTGCAACTGAAATCACCACTTATAATGCTATCCTGTGGCTCCACGTCGACTCTATGGCTGTATAATAACATAACAAGGTATCACCACTTGTCAGATATACCTGTATAATCATTCTAATCACTTCATTAAACGGATTGGCACATCATTCTGATCATTTTAAGTGCTCAACCATAAAAATCTGTAGAGATTTCATGTAAATATTGCAGTAAAGAATGTGCAGACACTAAGAAACTATCTGACAATTACTTCTGGACACCGAGGCTGGTGCACTGACTCCTGCTGAACGTCTTGGCTAGTGATGCAAAAAGTGCCTGGACTTTGGCGCCAAGCGCCAAAAGCGCCATGGCGCTTTTTCAAACCCCAGCACCAAGCACCAATGGTGCCAGAGAAATATGGCGCCAAGCGCCAGCGCCACGCGTTTTGTTCCTGGTGCCACACAAAAATAGCGCCAAGCGCCAAAATGGCCATTGCGCTTATCCTAACCCCGACAAGCACCAATGGCGCCAGAGCAATATAGCGCCAAGCACCAAAAGCGCCATGGCGCTTTTTGCTTTGGCACTAGCACCAGGCGCCAGCGGCATGGCGCTTTTCTATCACTAGTCTGGGCCATAAAGTGCTGACCAGTTCAAACTGTTTGAACAGTTTGAAAAACTGTTCGAACAGCAATTTTCCAGTTCAGATTGGGTAGTTGAAAACGTTTAGTGTCGTCGGTTTGTCGGAAATGTTCAGTTTCAGTGTGTGTTCCCATTGTTGAATCTTTTTATGTCAACATATCATCAAATCTTTTCACATCAAGATGTCGTCGGATCTTTCCACGTCACCATGTCGTCGGATCTTTCTACGTCAGATAGCTGTAATTCAAAAATCTTTTTACGTCAAAACTTTTTGCGTCAAACATTCCACGTCATCATTTCACGTTACATGCTCGAGCTCTAATTCCGGCTTAAGTTGTGATCATGAAACTTTGGCTAGTGTAAGCCACCAGTGTTGGCAATGTGCTGATAGTATTCAACACTTTCATCAACATCATTGCTATTAAGGTAAAATTAATATGCAAATCAGGGTGATGTGCAAAAAACGTGGGAAGTGTGATGGATGTTTTTGGTGATCATCTGAGATCGTGTTGTATTGCAGTGATTTTAATGTTGTTTTGAAATGTGCAGTAAATTATTATGTCAATAAAATTTCATTTGTGTTTCATTACTAATCTGTAGTGGACACATTACCTGTGTTCAACAGCAGCGTGCATGAAAAACGCCTCCTGTATTAACATGTATTGACCAACCGTAGAGGCAGAATGATGAATTTGGTAGTGAGAGTAGTCCCAGTAATGGCAATATGGACTAGGCTTATGATATCATAGCTAATGTTGGTTAGTGCTGGCACATTGCCAACACTGGTGGCGTTCACTAGCCAAAGTTTCATGATCACAACTTAAAGCAGCGTTGAGCTAGAGCACCATTTGTACATCAGTACAAAATGACCGAAATTGTAACCCCCACAGTTCCGCAGTGGGTGGAGCTAGAGGGGCGAAATTTTGGGTGAAAAATCAAAACACCTGATATATTAACGTGTTACAATTTTATAACCGTAGCTTACCCCTAGCGCGAATGGCAAGCACTGCCCGGGGACTTTTCAGCCCGACCATGTACATTGCATACGTGATGTACATTATTGCAGATGAGGGTTATTTCGAGGGGGGGGGGGGTTAATTCGGGGAGGAATATGGTACGCATACTCTTGGAATGAAACTCTTCACGTTCAAAATGTTCAGCAGCAGCAGTGCTCGCGCACCCGTGAATAGATATGGTCTTAATGCCATTTTCGGACAACAGAATGGACAGCTGGTCCGTGCGCACTCTAAGGTTCACAAATACGAGCGTTTTGCCCACGCGGCCGCCGTCCAATTTGGCCGCTTTATCGTCGAATGTCTGGCCCCTGAGGAGCTGAATAAGTTTGTCCTTTTTATCGAATGTCGGGACCTGAGAATTCAAGCAGTTTTTAAAATATGGCAGATTTCTGCCCTACCCGCCCAATACTCGCGACTAGTGATGGAAAATCGCCATGGCTTTGGCGCCAAAGCAAAAATGTGGAATTGAGTACTTTTTCCCTGGAAAATGTAAAAGTGAGTAGGTACTTTTCTTCATTGAATATGTAAAATATACTATAATACGTCTTACATGTGGGAGTGATTTTTACACTGGAAGACATAACAGATGTCGTTTTTAATGATTGTTAAATATATTTATAGGAAAATGATGTGATTTCTTCAAGGTTTCGTTATTTAAAATAACTACAAAAAATTGCACATGAAATTTCTAAAACATATTTTCTGTACTGGTGTACTTTTCAAAAGTAAATGTAAATGTAAATACCTAATTCTCGAGTATATGTATCTTTTGTGTAAATGCATATTGTACATTTTAACAACTGTGCAAGTGCATGCACTTGCGCAATTTCTTCAGGCATGGCTTCCTTATAAAATCTGGGCAACCTTTATTGCTTGATGTGAAGAAAGGATTCCATCGTTAGGAGTCATTTGTTTCGATTTAAAAAAATTTTCCGTGAATTTTAAATAGACTACCTAGGTATTTTACATGATTCGAAGAGTGTAAATACGTCACAAATGTCGACATGCGATGGGAAAAGTGGATGAAATTCGACCTGGAACAGAGCACTGTAACCGTAGTCACCAAAGCACCAACCTCAATAAATGTCTCATCGATGTCTGTGTTCACCTGACCCATTACACCCACCTGAATGTTCAGGGGGTTGTCAGTGTAGTCTAGGGCAACCTCCTGCACTTTCTTGTCGATGGTGGCTGAAAACACAGCCGTGCGACGCTCCCCCACCGGTGGCAGGCCGGCGTTCTGTGAGCACGCAACGAATGGAGGCTCGCATGTTTCGGGGGTCGGCACCGGAGTTGTTAAAAGTACCAAACTTTTCTCAAAGTATACGCAAACGTAAAGTATTTATTTTTTACTCACCCCCTGAGTACAGAATACGTAATCTATTTTTTTACGTTCACTTGCGAGTAAACGTTAGTAAACGTACTTCATCACCCAGACAACGTAAACGTGAGTATTTTTGCATCCAAATTTTCATTCAAAATCGTTAATTTTCAGAACTTTTTGCTTATCTTCAGCAATTTTTGACTATTTATGTGCTCAAATGCCCCAATATATACATCATGTACATTGCATACATGATGTACATCATTTCAGATGGGGGTATTTCGAGGGGGGGGGGGTATTTTTTCCCCAGCTCAAAAACACCTGGGGGTATTTCGGGGGGGGGGGTTAATTAAAGGCGGGTATTTCGAGGAAATACGGTATTCACTTTGGGGGTTTTTCACTTAAAACGCGGTAAAAAACTATCTGAAATACGTTTTCTGTACTCGAGTACTTTGAAAAGTATATGTAAAAGCGAGTACTGGTACTTTTTTTCTGAAACGTAAACGTATTTACTCAGTACTCGAGTATACGTATTTTTCGAGTAAAAGTAAATACCGTATTTCCTCGAAATACCCCCCCCCCCTCGAAATACCCCCCCTCAAAATGGACACTATGAACTTATAAACCCCCCCCTCGAAATACCCCCCCCCCCCAAATTTAGTGTATAGAGAACGTAAATGACAAAGGCTGCGGTTTGTCATCCCGGCAATGCAGAACACACGTTAAAAATGATGACTCTGTTATGTGAGAACAGTGTTTGTACGTCTACACACTTATAAATGTCTTTAGAGTCTTATAAAAGGCGATTTTCGTTGCATTTTTCGACGTCTGCGTACGTTTCCGACGACATTTTAGTACTGGGATTTCAAAAAATTTCTGGCGAAATAATAAACCCCCCCCTCGAAATACCCCCCCCCTCGTTTAACCCCCCTCAAAATTCTCACTCTGAAAAAATAAACCCCCCGGGGGTATTTCGAGGAAATACGGTACGTTTTTACAACTCTGGTCGGCACCGGCACCTTCGAACAACACCTGGGGCCAATCCCAGCCCCTGTAAAATGTCAAATGTCATGCAAAGTGTCAAAAGTCAGAGTAAAATACCCGGTAAGGTGCCAAAATTTCTTTTATTCTTCTTCCTGCTCGGTTGACATTTTAAAGGGAATGTGACATGACTTTTGATACTCTGCACGACATTTGACATGTAACAGGGTTTGTGAGTGGCACTAGGAGTCATGCGGACACCTTTTTCTCTGACGCACACATTTTTTCTAGTGGGGCTTGCAGGGGCAAAATCTATGAGATATAAATATATGGCAAAATTGTCAAAATGGAGCAAAATTTAGCGATTTTGAATAAAAATTGGGGATAAATCACTCTAAGTTTGCTCCACATATTTAGATACCGTATTACCTCGAAATACCCCCATGGGGGTTTATTATTTCGCCAGCAAAATTTGAGGGGGGGTTAATTCGAGGGGGGGGTTTATTCGAGGGGGGGGTTTATTATTTCGTCAGAAATTTTCGTAAGAATCGTAGTAAATAGTAGGCATTTACATACCCAAAACAGGTAATAAATGTGTCCAAACAGGATATATTTGGACATAAAGATGTAGATAGCTACACAAACTAAGTCTATGTGTAGCTGGAATGCAAATTAACAGTAATATACATCATGTACATTGCATACATGACGTATTTATTATGTACATGACGTACATCATTCCGAAGGGGGGGGGGTATTTCGAGGGGGGGGTTTATTATTTCCCCAGCTCATTTTGAGGGGGGGTTAATTCGAGGGGGGGGTTAATTCAAGGGGGGGGATAATTCGAGGTAATACGGTAGATAGATATATCTGAGAGATTTGGGGGCAGGCTCAGGGGCTAGTAGCCTCAGGATAGATAAATAGATAGCTGAGCACCCCCCCCCCCATTGGAGACCCCTGCAACTGCAACGTGTTTAAATATCAAGTGGGGTTACATGTCGAGCAGGTTTACAGGACAAGCAGGATTACATGCCGAGCGGGCTTACATATCGAGCGGGTTTACGTGTCTAACAACGCTCGGCGCTCACATACGGCGCTCACACTGCAGCACAATTTCTGTCAGTAGTAGTGAGGTAAAAGCGCCATGGCGCTTTCGGCGCTTGGCGCTATTTTGCTGTGGCGCCATTGGCGCTTGGCGCCATGCCCATGCGCTTTTGGCGCTTGGCACCAAAGTTCTGGCGCTTTTCACATTACTAGTCAGTAGACCTGCGTTGTGGTTGTCCTGAGGTGTTTGCAGCCCACTGCGTGCGTGTAGTTGTCGACTGAGCGCTATTGCCCAGGGGTGTTTGTTCTCCATGATTTAGGTATCCACCCAGAAACCAACGGGACAATTTCAGAAAGCCTCACCTCGCAATGCAACAACACATCGGACAGCCCAGACGTTTGCGAGATCTCAGACGCGATCGAATACTCGTCCATCATGAGCCTATCGACCTCATCGATAACGAGAAATTTACAATGGGTCAAGTCGAACTGGGGCCAAGTGCAAAACTGCCGCAGGCGGCCCATGGTGGCCACGCAGATGGTGGCGCCGCGCAGCGCGCTCACGTTGTACTGCACGCTCAGCTGGCCGTACAGCACCGACGACATGATGTCGGTGCCTGCGAGTGTCGCAATTGTAACATACCCTAAATCCTCGAATAAAACCCCAGGGGCCAGATTTAATACTCCCTACAGATTTGTAGGGTAGGGCGTACGCCCGATAGATTTTTTAAAGTTCAGCCGCATAAACGCACATGCACCGAGAGCAATGCGGTTTGTAAAATACACGAAACTATCCCTTAAGGTCGCCGATATTGCAATATAACGTTTATCGCTTCGATTTTGGCTCGGAAATCACGATTTCGTCATTTCTTGACCGTCTGCCAATTCGTTTTTTATTTTATTTTGTCGGGCGGGTTACTCGCATAAGTCGCGCTTTTGTACGCTCGTGCATGCATTTCTTTCTTGTCGCTGCCCTCATGGTTTCGGTTGCAGACAGTGAACACTAAAAAAGTGACCACCTGACTACACAAAAGCGTGACCTATGCGAGTAACCCGCCCGACAAAATAAAATAAAAAACGAATTGGCAGACGGTCAAGAAATGACGAAATCGTGATTTCCGAGCCAAAATCGAAGTGATATACGTCATATTGCAATATCGGCAACCTTAAAGGATGGTTTCGTATATTTTACGAACCGCCTTGCTCTCGGTGCATGTGCGTCGATGCGGCTAAACTTTAAAAAATCTGTCGGGCGTACGCCCTACCCTACAAATCTGTAGGGAGTATTAAATCTGGCCCCAGGGGAGTTATTTTTTCCTCACATTATTTGGAGGGGGGAGTTATTCAAGGGGGGGGGAGTGATTCGAGAGAGGGAGTTATTTTTTCCTCACGTCGCAAACAGGGGGAGTTATTCAAGGGGGGAGTTATTCGAGGGGGTTTTATTCGAGGATTTGCGGTATATGCCTACACCGTATTTCATTGAGAGATCCCCTTGAATTGACCCAGCCCCCTAAAAATAGACCCCACTCGAAATGCCTCTCTTTAATCAGGCTACCTAGAAGGAATGGAACCGACAACCACCGCAACATACTTTTTACAAAATGTTATCTTATAGCGCGTGCACACACTACCTAGTTTACTGGCAGATTTCGGTAAACTCAAATTGGCTTTGATCGCATTTGAGTTTACTGGAATGAGTTATTCTTAATCCCTATCACCTGCAGTTTACAGAAACCTCGTTCTGGTAAACTCAAATGCGTTCAGCGCCGATTTATGAGTTTACCAAAGTGTGTGCAGCGCCATTGTGAATGATATATGTCATTAGGTATATTTAGGTTTGAAAATTTATGTTTGTCCGAGATGATCAAGATCTAGGTATCGGACACAACAAATAGGTAGGTATTCAATTTTCATGACATAAGAAAGTTAAAAGTCCAAAAAAGTTTGTCGTCTCCTCGTCACAGGTGGCAGTGTAAACGCAGCTTAAGGGTCGTTTACACGGTTTCATGTGCCGACAAAAAAGTTAAGTGAGAAAGCTCCATAATTCCGGAATCAAGTTCTGTATCTGCGGGAAAAGCCAGTGAAGTATACTCACTAGTTAAGTTTACACACATGCCAATTTGCATATACTTTGAGCCTGTCATTCAAGACATACCGTATATCCTCGAATAAGTCCCCCGGGGAGTTATTTTTTCGTCAGAAGTTTTTGAGGGGGGAGTTTTTTTTTCATCAGTATTTCCAGTAAAATGTTTAATAAAGTTACTGCACAAATGGGGTTAATTTGGTAACATAAATCATTTGTAGGAATACAAAATTCACAATTCCAGCATTGAAAACAATGTTAGCTAAATCTAGCTGCAAGATATTACATATATTTGCATATTAGATACATAAAACGTTTTTTACAAATGTGAAATGTGATTAAATGTTTCTACCCATCAAAGTGGGGGGAGTTATTCGAGGGGGGTGGGGGTTGTTTTTCCCTCACACTCACAAGAGGGGGACTTAATCGAGAGGGGGAGTTATTCAAGAGGGGGGACTTATTCGAAGATATACGGTTTAAGCATTTGAAGATGAATTTCAGTTGTTGGTTCGGTTTCAAAACAAAAACCAGACCGACAACTAAAATTCTTTTTCAAATGCCTATAATTCTTGAATGACGCAGTTTTTTATTTTATTTTGTCGGGCGGGTTACTCGCATAAGTCGCGCTTTTGTACGCTCGTGCATGCATTTCTTTCTTGTCGCTGCCCTCATGGTTTCGGTTGCAGACAGTGAACACTAAAAAAGTGACCACCTGACTACACAAAAGCGTGACCTATGCGAGTAACCCGCCCGACAAAATAAAATAAAAAACGAATTGGCAGACGGTCAAGAAATGACGAAATCGTGATTTCCGAGCCAAAATCGAAGTGATATACGTCATATTGCAATATCGGCAACCTTAAAGGATGGTTTCGTATATTTTACGAACCGCCTTGCTCTCGGTGCATGTGCGTCGATGCGGCTAAACTTTAAAAAATCTGTCGGGCGTACGCCCTACCCTACAAATCTGTAGGGAGTATTAAATCTGGCCCCAGGGGAGTTATTTTTTCCTCACATTATTTGGAGGGGGGAGTTATTCAAGGGGGGGGGAGTGATTCGAGAGAGGGAGTTATTTTTTCCTCACGTCGCAAACAGGGGGAGTTATTCAAGGGGGGAGTTATTCGAGGGGGTTTTATTCGAGGATTTGCGGTATATGCCTACACCGTATTTCATTGAGAGATCCCCTTGAATTGACCCAGCCCCCTAAAAATAGACCCCACTCGAAATGCCTCTCTTTAATCAGGCTACCTAGAAGGAATGGAACCGACAACCACCGCAACATACTTTTTACAAAATGTTATCTTATAGCGCGTGCACACACTACCTAGTTTACTGGCAGATTTCGGTAAACTCAAATTGGCTTTGATCGCATTTGAGTTTACTGGAATGAGTTATTCTTAATCCCTATCACCTGCAGTTTACAGAAACCTCGTTCTGGTAAACTCAAATGCGTTCAGCGCCGATTTATGAGTTTACCAAAGTGTGTGCAGCGCCATTGTGAATGATATATGTCATTAGGTATATTTAGGTTTGAAAATTTATGTTTGTCCGAGATGATCAAGATCTAGGTATCGGACACAACAAATAGGTAGGTATTCAATTTTCATGACATAAGAAAGTTAAAAGTCCAAAAAAGTTTGTCGTCTCCTCGTCACAGGTGGCAGTGTAAACGCAGCTTAAGGGTCGTTTACACGGTTTCATGTGCCGACAAAAAAGTTAAGTGAGAAAGCTCCATAATTCCGGAATCAAGTTCTGTATCTGCGGGAAAAGCCAGTGAAGTATACTCACTAGTTAAGTTTACACACATGCCAATTTGCATATACTTTGAGCCTGTCATTCAAGACATACCGTATATCCTCGAATAAGTCCCCCGGGGAGTTATTTTTTCGTCAGAAGTTTTTGAGGGGGGAGTTTTTTTTTCATCAGTATTTCCAGTAAAATGTTTAATAAAGTTACTGCACAAATGGGGTTAATTTGGTAACATAAATCATTTGTAGGAATACAAAATTCACAATTCCAGCATTGAAAACAATGTTAGCTAAATCTAGCTGCAAGATATTACATATATTTGCATATTAGATACATAAAACGTTTTTTACAAATGTGAAATGTGATTAAATGTTTCTACCCATCAAAGTGGGGGGAGTTATTCGAGGGGGGTGGGGGTTGTTTTTCCCTCACACTCACAAGAGGGGGACTTAATCGAGAGGGGGAGTTATTCAAGAGGGGGGACTTATTCGAAGATATACGGTTTAAGCATTTGAAGATGAATTTCAGTTGTTGGTTCGGTTTCAAAACAAAAACCAGACCGACAACTAAAATTCTTTTTCAAATGCCTATAATTCTTGAATGACGCAGTTTTTTATTTTATTTTGTCGGGCGGGTTACTCGCATAAGTCGCGCTTTTGTACGCTCGTGCATGCATTTCTTTCTTGTCGCTGCCCTCATGGTTTCGGTTGCAGACAGTGAACACTAAAAAAGTGACCACCTGACTACACAAAAGCGTGACCTATGCGAGTAACCCGCCCGACAAAATAAAATAAAAAACGAATTGGCAGACGGTCAAGAAATGACGAAATCGTGATTTCCGAGCCAAAATCGAAGTGATATACGTCATATTGCAATATCGGCAACCTTAAAGGATGGTTTCGTATATTTTACGAACCGCCTTGCTCTCGGTGCATGTGCGTCGATGCGGCTAAACTTTAAAAAATCTGTCGGGCGTACGCCCTACCCTACAAATCTGTAGGGAGTATTAAATCTGGCCCCAGGGGAGTTATTTTTTCCTCACATTATTTGGAGGGGGGAGTTATTCAAGGGGGGGGGAGTGATTCGAGAGAGGGAGTTATTTTTTCCTCACGTCGCAAACAGGGGGAGTTATTCAAGGGGGGAGTTATTCGAGGGGGTTTTATTCGAGGATTTGCGGTATATGCCTACACCGTATTTCATTGAGAGATCCCCTTGAATTGACCCAGCCCCCTAAAAATAGACCCCACTCGAAATGCCTCTCTTTAATCAGGCTACCTAGAAGGAATGGAACCGACAACCACCGCAACATACTTTTTACAAAATGTTATCTTATAGCGCGTGCACACACTACCTAGTTTACTGGCAGATTTCGGTAAACTCAAATTGGCTTTGATCGCATTTGAGTTTACTGGAATGAGTTATTCTTAATCCCTATCACCTGCAGTTTACAGAAACCTCGTTCTGGTAAACTCAAATGCGTTCAGCGCCGATTTATGAGTTTACCAAAGTGTGTGCAGCGCCATTGTGAATGATATATGTCATTAGGTATATTTAGGTTTGAAAATTTATGTTTGTCCGAGATGATCAAGATCTAGGTATCGGACACAACAAATAGGTAGGTATTCAATTTTCATGACATAAGAAAGTTAAAAGTCCAAAAAAGTTTGTCGTCTCCTCGTCACAGGTGGCAGTGTAAACGCAGCTTAAGGGTCGTTTACACGGTTTCATGTGCCGACAAAAAAGTTAAGTGAGAAAGCTCCATAATTCCGGAATCAAGTTCTGTATCTGCGGGAAAAGCCAGTGAAGTATACTCACTAGTTAAGTTTACACACATGCCAATTTGCATATACTTTGAGCCTGTCATTCAAGACATACCGTATATCCTCGAATAAGTCCCCCGGGGAGTTATTTTTTCGTCAGAAGTTTTTGAGGGGGGAGTTTTTTTTTCATCAGTATTTCCAGTAAAATGTTTAATAAAGTTACTGCACAAATGGGGTTAATTTGGTAACATAAATCATTTGTAGGAATACAAAATTCACAATTCCAGCATTGAAAACAATGTTAGCTAAATCTAGCTGCAAGATATTACATATATTTGCATATTAGATACATAAAACGTTTTTTACAAATGTGAAATGTGATTAAATGTTTCTACCCATCAAAGTGGGGGGAGTTATTCGAGGGGGGTGGGGGTTGTTTTTCCCTCACACTCACAAGAGGGGGACTTAATCGAGAGGGGGAGTTATTCAAGAGGGGGGACTTATTCGAGGATATACGGTTTAAGCATTTGAAGATGAATTTCAGTTGTTGGTTCGGTTTCAAAACAAAAACCAGACCGACAACTAAAATTCTTTTTCAAATGCCTATAATTCTTGAATGACATGCTCAAATTATCTGCAAATTGGCATGTGTGCACACAGTGAATGGTAGCTCTCTGACAACTCTCCTACAACTCGCTTCCAATTAGCTGACAACGATTTGTTTACTGTTGGCAGCAAGTTGGAACATAGTTGTCAGCAAGTGGAAGCAAGTTGGAACACAGTTGTCAGCTAGTGGCAGAAAGTTGGGGTGCATTTTCTCAGCAGCTGCACAGCTGGCAGCGAGTTGTCAGCCAGCTACCACATGCACCAAGACAATATGTCAGCGAGTTATCAACAAGCTGCATTTTGTTTGTCAGCGAGCTGGCCCTATTTTTAGGCTTTGGCAAGCGAGTTGTCACCTAGTTGTCAGAGAGCTACCTTTCACTGTGGTGTACATTCAACTAGTGAGCACACTTTATCGCATTTTCATGCAGATATGGAACTTAATTCCAGAATTATTGAACTTTGTCACTTAATTTAATTTAATTTTATTAAAGGTAGAGCGGATCAACGTACAAGCAATTTTACTCATACATAAGGGACAGCCAAGAATAGGTCTGGTCCTTCCGCACTTGATTTTTATGTTGGCACAAGAAAGAAACTGTGTAAACGCTGCTTAAAGCGGCGTTTACACGGTTTCGTGTGCCGACAAAAAAAAACGAGTGAAAAAGTTCCATAATTCGGAATAAAGTTCCATATCTGCAAGGAAGAGCACTGAAGTATACTCACTAGTTAAGTGTACACACATGCCAATTTGCAGATAATTTGCGCCTGTCGTTCAAGACTTGAAAGCAAATTACACTTGTCGGTTTGGTTCCAAAACGAAAACCGAACCGACAAGTGCAATTTGTTTTTAACTCGTGAACGACATGCCCGAATTATCTGCAAATTGGCATGTGTGTACACTCAACTAGTGAGTATACTTCACTGCTTTGTCTTGCAGATATGGAACTTTATTGTGGAATTATGAAACTTTTTGTCTTCTTTTTTTGTCGGCACAAAATGCAGTGTAAACGCCGCTTAAGCAAATATTTTATCACAGCCCCCCACAAACCAATGCAATATTTGGTAGCCTCCTCGCTGATCTGCTTGCACAGCTCCCTGGTGGGGGCGATGATCAGCGCGCGCGGTTCAAATTTTGAGGGTGGGCAAAGATCCTCATTCGTCAGCAAATCGTTGATTATTGGCAATAGAAAAGCCCCCTGAAAATCATTCAAAGAGTATGCAAAAAATCATGAGTATAGGTGGAGTAGAAAAATAAATAAATTAATGGTTACCGTATTACCTCGAAATACCCCCATGGGGGTTTATTATTTCGCCAGCAAATTTTGAGGTTAATTTGAGGGGGGGGGGGTATTCGCGGGGGGTCTATTATTTCGCCAGAAATTTTACAAAATTCCCCGTACTCAGATGTAGAAAAATACAACATTGTCAGAAGCGTATGAGTGTTTATAGGCATACCTATACTACTGTATATACACATAAACCCTCCCCTAACATCACTCAGTCATCGGTTTTAACGTGTGTTCTGCATAATACAGTTCACACACTGTGTTATTTGTTTGTGTACATGCTGTTTACACTATTTGGGGGGGGGGGGGTATTTCGAGGGGGGGTTATTATTTCCCCAGCCCATTTTGAGGGGGGGGTTAATTCGAGGGGGGTTAATTCAAGGGGGGGATAATTCGAGGTAATACAGTATACCAAAGCAGACTAACTAAACTTCTCAAATGAATTTTTCTCATCAATCATTTTAGTTAAATCACTGTGACTCATTGGCACTTGGCAGCGCACAGTAAAAATTCATATGAAGGAGTGAGTGCCTTTGTGCATGTAAACTCCCAGTGCATATATTTAGTTTGCTCTCAGAGCATGTAAACTCCCAGTACATGTAAAGACGTATGCTCATCCCATCCCACATCTAAACACAATGAGGACACAAATGAAACATATTCTATGCCACAGCTAGTGATGTAAAGGCACCGGGGCACCGGTGCCCCGGTGCTAGGCACCGAAGGGCACCAGCACCGGTGCTGGTGCGGTGCCATTGCAATCTTCAGGGGTGCCATGCCGGTGCCGGTGCCATTTTTTTCAGAATAGCACCGGTGCCGGTGCGGTGCGGTGCCATTTTTTTGCCGGTGCCAAAGGTGCTAGCACCAGGGCAAAGTAAAAGGCACCGGGGAAGGCTTCATGTGCTGTGCAATTTTGTCCATACTATGTGCATATTCATATTTCAAAAAACAGCGATATATTTACCCAACCGTTTTTGCCTATTTTGTAAACCTCCCATCAAATAAATATACCTACTGTGAAATCCATTTTACCCAACACGTGATCTGATGAGCGAATCTAAAATTTTGTTGAATTTTAAATCATTTTTATAATTTTTATTTTTATTACTTTTTTGTTCAAAATTTGTTGTCAGTTTATGACAGAGATAGTTCCATTCTCTGTACAGCAACGACTCCGATCAGTAGACAATAGTGGCTATGGACATTGTACCTAATGAATTAAATATTTTATCTTTCATTTGTAATCGTTGTAATTGCTTCATAAAAGCGATTGCCACATCATTCTGATCATTTTAAGTGCTCAACCATCAAAATCGGTTGAAAATTCATGGAAATATGCACTTCCAAAGGTGAGACCACTGAGAAACTGCCCGATATTTACTTCAGAAATTCCAGCCCGGTGCGGTGCCTTTCGGTGCTAGCACCGGCAACCCGCCGGTGCCCGTCGGTGCCGGTGCCATTTTTTCCAAAAGGCACCGGTGCCGGTGCGGTGCGGTGCCATTTTCTGGCCGGTGCCCCAGGGTGCCAGGTGCCCTTTTCATCCGTTGGCAAAGGTGCCGGTGCGGTGCGGTGCCATTTTTCCCGGTGCCTTTAACATCACTAGCCACAGCACCATCAGAATGCATTGTCTCAATTGTGCAAAAAATCGTTGATTGTACCGCAGCAGATTGTGTTTAAATTTCCATTGTGTTTAAATTCTTCATGTTAATTTTATTAAAATTTTGTTGCTAGTCTTGTTTTTGTTCATTACATCCTGGTGAACGTGAATTAAGAATGAAATGTGAGTGCACGGTGCTGTAGCAACATTTTTAGCACATGCAGGGTGTTTTAGCACATGCAGGGTGCAGCCCTTGGCGCCTGGTGCCCTATTTTCCAAATGGCGCCATGGCGCTCGGCGCCCTCTTTCCGTGGCGCCCCTGGCGCCTGGCGCCCACTTCCCAAATGGCGCCATGGCGCCCTTTTTCTGTGGCGCCTGGCGCCCTTTTTTCTGGCGCTTTTCCATCACTAGCTGAGAGTAGTGATGTAAAAAGCGCCAGAACTTTGGTGCCAAGCGCCAAAAGCGCCATTGCGCTTTTCCGGCCCCTAGCGCCAAGCGCCAGCAGCGCCATGGCGCTTTTGGCATTTTGTTTTCGGCGCCGGGCAAAATAGCGCCAAGCGCCAAAAGTGCCATGGCGCTGTTCATCATGGGTATAGCGCCAAGCGCCAATGGCGCCACAGCAAAATAGCGCCAAGCGCCAAAAGCGCCATGGCGATTTTACATCACTAGCTTAGAGTTTACATTTACTATGAGCTTACATGCTCAGAGAGTTTACATGCCCTGAGAGTTTCCACACTACAGAGCCAAATGCCAAATATCACAAAACCACTCCAAAAACGCACTGCCAATTTATGTATTGAATTGTGCGCTTGCGAAATACAAAATACCTGACAAATTGCTGCAATTTTTTTCATTTTGATCTAAAAAGTTACATTACAAAGAAAAAAATCCATTTGATCATTTTGATTAACAGCAAACTAAATACAATCCCCATCATGGAGAAGGCGAGTTTTTCGTGAGCATATCGCAATGTCAACAAAACGACCGTCTTTCCCCAGCCGGTCTGGGCGCCAGCGATGAGATCGCGCTCGGGCACGATGCTGAAACTGTGCTGTTGCACGGGCAGCGGCACTTCGTGGCCCATCTTTTCCAGGTTCCGCATGATGAGTGGATGGAATCCGGCATCTTCGAAATTTCTGCGTATGAACGGACAGTAGGCTAGTGATGGAAAAAGCGCCGAGATTTTAGCGCCAAGCGCCAAAAGCGTTATGGCGCTTTTCTGAACACCGGTGCCAAGCCAATAGCGCCAAGCGCCATGGCGCTTTTTGCTTTGGCGCTAGCGTTTTTTTTGTTGTTGTTCCATTTTGTTGGCATTTTGTTCCTGGCGACAGCCAAAAATCGCCAATCGCCAAATATTTTTATGGGTGTGGCGCCAAGCGCCACAGAAAAATAGCGCCAAGCGCCAAAAGCGCCATGGCAGTTTTCCATCACTTAAGTAGACTGACAAATGCTGACAAATGCTGACAGCAACAGCAAGCTGACAACAGCACACAAGTGGTTGCCAGCTTACTGCAGCTTTCAGCATTTCCGTGTTCCCTGCGTTTGGCAAGAAACAACAAAACAAACAGACTCAATAACGGGGTACTTGTCGACCCCGCGGCCAGTCCTGTCCACGTGCAGATGGCCGTGGTGCTGGTGGAAGTTCAGGCCGACGCGCATCTGCGCCGCCAGCAGCTCCTCGTCGCTTTTCTCACAGGGTATGTAGCTCGCCGCCTGGGGGCACTCCCAGACCCTGTAAAAGACCCTGTAAAGTGTCAAATTCCATGCAAAGTGTAAAAGATCCGGTAAAGTGTCATGCGAAAAGATAAAAATCGCATAGAATAATAAAATAAAAGAAAGATACTGGATTTGGCAGCCGGCCAAAAGTTAGAATTCGTTCTATAAATGGGTTGAAAATCGTTAAAATATACTAAAATTACTGACAATCCAACTCCGACCAAATTTTTCCCTCGGATATCATTCATTGATTTTATTTTGCGAATTTAGGCCGGCTGCCAAGTCCCGTATCTTTTTTTATATTTTTAATTCTTATGCGATTTTTATCTTTTCTCATGACACATGACACTTTACAGGATCTTTTACATGACACATGACATTTTAAAGGGTTTTTGACACTTGGGTCTTTTACATGACACATGACATTTTACAGGGTTTTTGACACTTTACAGTGTCTTTTACAGCGTCTGCTAGTGGCACCTGCTTGCCCTCGCCTGATATCAGTGCGAAACTAATAGTTGCTAAAACTTGTTCACTTTTACTGTCGCAGAAAACCCGAAATGAAATGAATAATAATAATAATAAATAAATACTTGAGTACAGAGTACTGTACTTGAGTACAGTGGCTGCTACGTTTGGATATGGATCAGTTGTTATATTTATCTGCATTATTGTCCATTGCATTTTCATGTTTGTTTTTGTAAAATTGTATCGATTTTATCCTAATATTAAACACAAATGTCGGGCGCCACCTTTGGAAAAATTATGAATGAACATGGGTTACCGTATCTCTTTCAATAGAACGGCATACCTCCAATAGAACGGCACCTCCAATAGAAAGGCAGGTTTTGTCACTTTTTTAAACCCACAAAAAAATATAACGGCAGCCTCCAATAGGACGGCAGGTAAAAAGGTTGACGAAAAAGATAGAACGGCGCCGTTCTATTAGAAGAAATACGGTAAATAATGACACACTTTTGGTGACGAGTCAAATGATAGACTGCGGGCGGCTTTAGAGATGAAGCACTTTGCCTTAAATCTTGATTGGCTTACGAGTCGCTGTGGTTGAATAATGGGTTTCCCTCAATAAAACCATATTGCGATTTCGAAACAAACCTTGTGCCGGCTGCTCAGGACAAGTGGACTGGTAGTGGCCAACCTCGTTACATCTATAGCTGGGGGCAGTGCCGCGCCCTGTAAAGTGTAAAGTGTCAGACGTAATGGGAAATCTCAATTTAAATAGAAAATACAGGATTTTATCATTGAACTTTTGACACTTTGTGGGAGAATTGACAAATTCCTATGACATTTTACATGACATTTGACACTTTACTTTACACTTTACAGGGTGCGGGACTGGCACCAGGTGGGCGGAGCTCGCTGCCACGCCCCGCGTTGGCAATTGCTGGAAATATGTCCGGCCTCCTGACAGTTGTAACAATACAGCTGGTACATTTTTTTTAAATCGCTGCCCTGCTGCTCTCGCCGCTGGTTGAATTCGTTCGCCATCAAATGAGGCCTATGTTACGTCGCGACAGTGATCAAAACGCCAGAACTTTGGCGCCAAGCGCCATGGCGCATTTGTGACCCACAGCGCAAAGCGTCAATGGCGCCTGAGCAAAATGGCGCCAAGCGTCAGAAGCGCCATGGCTCTTTTTGCTTTGGCTCTAGTGCCAAGCGCCAGCGCCAGGCATTTTGTTGCTGGCGCTGGGTAAAATTAGCTCCAAGCGCCAAAAGCGCCATGCAATTGCTTTTCATGGGCATGGCGCCACAGCAAAATAGCGCCAAGCGCCATGGCGCTTTTTGCTTTGTCGTTAGCGCCATGGCGCTTTTACATCACTAGTGGCGACTCGCGACATCGAATTATTCTGCAACAGATAGCGCCATTTTTTGGATTTTGAATGCGATCACACTCAGTGTGATTTTGTGGCGAGCACAGATTGCCAACACGTCACGTGCAAAATCAATGGCAATGTGGTAAAAATTCACCACGACTAAAAAGTTTCGAGTGCTTCCAACATTGGTTGATGTACCTATTTTTACATTTTGGCAAATTCACTAATGCCGCTTTTGTCTATTTCAGAGAAAATAAACCCTCTGTAGAAAAAGCGCAATGGCGCTTGGCGCTATTTTTATGTAGCTCCAGGAACAAAACGCCTACCGCTGGTGCTGGCGCTAGCCCCAAAGCAAAAAAGGCTTTGCACTGCACATTATGGCTTGGGTTAGAATCAATAATCTACGGCCCGGCACTAGTAATGCACCATTGCGGTAAAAAAACGTGCTTTTTCCATCCCTAACTACACGCCGCCCTTCTCAGAGTACAGAGTTGGAAAAACGTATTTACGTTTACCCGAAATACCCGGTTATTCGGGTATTTATATTTACGTTTACGTTTTCCAAAAATACCATTACGTTTTGTTACGTTTTCCTGACCGAAATACTCGGGTACTTCGGAAAACGTAAAAATTCTGATATTTAGGTATTTATAGTGGCTGCGCCCTCAGAAGAAACTGCATATTGCCATGAATTCTCTACCGATTTTGATGGTTGACCACTTAAAATGGTCAGAATGTCGTGGCGATCACTTTAGTCCCGCGATTGGAATGAGTACAAACAACACCTCAAATATTTTATACACTCCAATACATAGCCACTATTGTCCACTGACCGGAGTAAATGCTGTACATAAAAATGCAACTGTATTTTGTCATAAACTGACAATAAATTATGAACATATAATGAAAGAAATGTAATATTTATGATAAAAATTCAACACAATTTTAGGTTCCATCTTCAGATAGGTATGGCAGATGTCACAGTATATTTGATGAGACATTTTTCCAAATTAGGCTAGGCTAAACAAACAGTTTTTAAAGTTGCAATGCACTGAAACAGTGGCGGTAAAGTGGCCATTTAGCCATGCTGGGCTTTTGAAATTTGGTAAAAGGATCCATTTGGGATGTGGAAACATTTGAGCAAATTATTTATCAGACTGAATTACAAAAATATGTAATTTTTGCTCAATTTTGATGTCGATATCATCTTTGTTTGTGGTAAATTAGATTATCATTTGTTATAGTGGTCTGACTCGATTGTTCATTATGGTGAGCATGTAGTGCTAAAACATTAAGATTTTCTATGGAAATCAGTGATTGACCCATATAAAGGTGAAAATAATGGTATTTTCCAAAGCAAAATGGCAAATACTACATGTATAAAATTTTTACGTTTACGTTTTTTTTTACGTATTCCTCGGTATTTCAAAAATACCTTATGTTTTAGTATTTATACTTTAGATTTGGAAAAGGTATTTACGTTTACGTTTACGTTTTCCAAAAATACCAGTATTTGTACAACTCTGTCAGAGTACCGGCTTTTTTTACAGTTACCTACATTGGTTTGAGGTAATCTCGGCGCCATTCTCCGAAAGAAAATTTTGTCTCGCGCTCGATAATAACTGGCAACTCGAAAGGTGACATTATGAACGGTTACCTGGGGCCAGTTCCGCATGTGGAAAAGTTAAGAGTTATAACTTTAGAGTTGAGTCAAATGACAAATGACAAGTTATGAGTAAAGTTAAGAGTTAAAAGTTGAATAAAACGACAAATGATTTTACTCAACTCTTAACTTTACTCTTAACTTATCATTTATCATTTTACTCAACTCTTAACCTTAACTTTTCCACTTGCGGAACCGGCACCAGGTACAAAACATACGCAGCCGCGTGAATCGCCAAAACGCTTGACACAGAACACCGCCGTGCCTAATGCGCAGAGACCGCAAAGTAAATACCGTATTCCCTCAAATTACCCCCAGGGGGGTTTATTTTTCCGCGTCACTTTTTGAACGGGGTGATAATTCGGGGGTGCTTATTTGAGGGTTTTATTGTGCCTACACACACTAGTTTTCACCGTGACTTCGTGTGAAAACTGAAATTTTTTGAAATGCAAATTAATGAACACGGTTGAATCATTTTATTCAATTTAAATTTGAATTTAAATTAATGAAAGTTAAACTTTGAAAACTAAAACACGTATAGCATACAATAAGAGTAGGTTGAATGTCGCCATGTCGCCATTTCAGTTTTCAAACAAGTCACGGTGAAAACTAGTGTGTGTAGGCCATTAAATAATTTCATCAGAAATTTTGGTGAAGGATCATAGCAAAAAAATTGGCTTTTAAGTAAACAATAGTAAAGAATCATGTTTACTCAGCGGACATTACACTCAGTATGATAACCCCATAGCCCGTCTGCATAATCAACAAAAAATTATACAGTTTTTCATCATGATATTTCATTTTTACAATGGAATAATTGATTACGAAATTTATCACAAGATTTTATGCATTAAATTATTGTAGGATACAATACAATACAAGATAATAATTTTGGATTGCACACACTTTGCGGTCCGTGAGTATACATTGCATACATGATGTACACTGCCCCAGACGGGGGTATCTCGCTCGAGGGAGGATAATTGTTTCCTCAGCTCAGACGTGGGGGTATTTAGAGGGTGGTTAATTCAAGGGGGTATTTCGAGGGTGGTTAATCCAAGGGGGTATTTCGAGGGTGGTTAATTCAAGGGGGTATTTCGAGGGTGGTTAATTCAAGGGGGTATTTCAAGGGTGGTAAATTCAACGGGGTATTTCGAAGGTGGTTAATTCAAGGTGGTATTTCGATGGTGGTTAATTCAAGGGGGTATTTCGAAGAAATATGGTAAATACACAACGTGAGTGCGGTATCAAAACCGCGTTTCTACAAAGCAGCATGGCACCTGGCAACGAGCAGTCAGAGCTCTGTATAACAGTAAAAAATTGCCGTGATAAACAGCAAGGCCCAGATCGATTACAGTAAACGGTGTGTTCCTCGCACAAGTGGTATTTATGGCTGAAGTTTTTTGTCGCAGCACGCAAAAAGCATGCGGCAAAGGGTGAATGAGGCAGACAGAAAAACACCCCTATGTATAAAGCAACAATAAAAATCAGCCCCTCAAGTGTCACGTTTTATCATCACATAACTTCTGCATTTAATTCATCTCTTCACCTGCCCCTTCTCAAACATGTCCTTTGGCGTATTATCATATTTGCCCTTTGGCTTTTTACATGTCTCTTCACTTGCCACGTTCCAAATTACATGCCACATGCCACTTATAAGTTATCTCTTTACTACTTCACTTGTGGAATTTACCCCTGGGTTGTAAAAGCGTAAGAAATGGTGCCTTCCAAAATGATGTCAAGCAGAGTTGTTAAAATACCGTTATTTTTGGAAAGCGTAAGCGTAAGCGTAAATACACTTTCCAAATTTTGAGTATGGATACTGTAAGCGTAAGGTATTTTTAAAATACCTAGGAAAGCATAAAATAAAGCATAAGCATAAATATATTTTAGAAAGTGCTCTTGCGTCAGAAAACACCCTTGCTTACACTATTAGATGAATTTATACACCATTGTCATTCATATTTTCACATTAAATTGGTACACAGTTGCATACATTAAGTTTCTGCATGCATTCACAATCAAGTAAATGTGCATACCAGGTGAGTGAATATATACCTACTCACATACAGTGGCGGCAAAGGTAATGCATCCTGGATGCTGTCTGTTTTTGTTCAGTGAACTGCTTCAAAATAAAGCTCTCAGCGACAGTTTTCGCAATCCATTTTCAGCCCCAAAATTCCTAATCTGAAGTTACGATATTGCTAGGCAAGACAATTTTAACGAGACATTTGTATTTCAAGAGAATTGAGTACATTTGCTGCTGTTTTTAGTGTGATACTGCACACACGCAGTCAGTTTTTTGTACGCGTGTTAGTTCATTTCCTTTTTTGTTGTTTTACACTTTTTTAAAGCATGAAACTGGACCGTGTGAAACGTTTTTTAGTACCCGGGTAAGACGGCCGGGAAAGCGTAAACAAGCGTATGGGTATTTTACGAAAGCGTAAGCGTAAGTATAAATACCCATTTACCCGGGTATTTCGGGTAAGCGTAGATACGCTTTCACAACTCTGATGTCAAGTGGTAAGGGTGAAATGTTAGCACTCAATGCCAGGCACCAGTGATGCCATTGGAAAAGGCACCTGGCACAAGGGCACCAAGCATCAAATGTACCACAGGAAAAAAGTGCCAAGCACCGTGGTGCGATGGTGTGGTGCAAATGGTTCCAGCACCATGGCACCAAGTTATCACTACAGCTGGTGCCGATCGCAGTGTCAAATAAAGTCAATTTTGTATGTAAAGTGTCAAATGTCATGTAAAATGTCATGCAAAGTGTCAATTTTGTATCCAAATCTGATGTTTTGCATCCAAATATTATTACCAAACACAAGATTTTGATACAGAAACACATGATCTGAACACAAAAAAACACTGCTTGATATTTCACACTTTACAGGGTTTGGGACTGCATCCCGGGCCATTCCTCAGTAATTTTTTGCCAATAAACACAAAAATGGTAAGAAAAACACAGAGATCTTATATTTTAAAGCTAAATTACCCCTATATCAAGTTTTTTTGCATATAGGTTCCTGTCAAATGCTTGCAAACCGTGTTTCAGCTCATAGTTTGAAGACAAACTCCCCGTCACAAACTACATCAGCTAATGTGAGTGTGGTAAACTACACTTTTTAGCTAGCAGTTACTCATCTTTTTGGCAGTGGCGTGAAAAAGCGGGATCCGTGATTCACAACTTTTAGCGTGCATAAACTTTTGTTGCAAATAATGGTTTGCGTCGATGTATTGTACGTCAAGCGCGAATTTTTGAGCGCACCAGAGACGGAAAATGGCTGCAAGAACACAAAAATGTGTAAAAAAAACGAGAAAGCGAATCGGAGATCACACAAAATTGCTAAATTTCGGTATCCAACTAGTGTGCGTGGGCACAAGTTGGGCAATTATGACAACAGTAGGAGCCAGCAGCCGTGGACATCCAAGCCCGCTGGACATGTGCATGTGCGCAGTTGGTACAAAACACCCCCGGATACGCGGAATATATAGGCTATTTTTAGGTGTGTCAAAAATGGTAAAAATCGCTAAAAATAGGTGAAAAATCGCTGAAAATGGGTAAAGAATAGCTGCAAAACATGTGATGCACATTTATAAATAGATAGAAAACAGGCAATAAAATATATTATCTGACGATTTTGACTTGAAGGTGAAAATACATAAAACAGGTGTGTAAATTCCCCATTTTGAAAGAAAATTGGGGGGAAACCGCTCAAAAATCGCTGCAAATAGCCACCTACCTAGATAGCTAGTCGATTTTTTTTGGGGGGGGCGCCAAAAAAATCCCAGGATAGATACATAGCTGAACCGGCCCAGAGATAGATAAATAGATAGCTAGATCCGTTTGTGGAGCCCCCGCCGCCACGACACCCCTAACCTCCGGTCGAGTAAATACTTAGTAGGTATACTCGGCAGACACGACTCTACCAGCCGCCGAGAACTTATGGAAGACGTGATGATGACGAAGCGATGACGTTATGAAGACGACGTGATGGCGACGAAAGTGACCACGTCATGATGAAGTGTTTTCTCCGGGAAAATGTACGCCGTTATGTCATCCGAGTATATCTGGTTCGTTCATCTTTTCTTTGCAGGGGTCTCCTAGGGGGGGGGCTGCCCCCCAAATCCGCCAGCTATATATCTATCCCGGAGGCAAATTTATTGGCTATCTGTCCCCAAATCAGCCAGCTATCTACCTATCTATAGCGATTTTTGAGAAATTTTGCCCCAATTTTCGCTCAAAATCACTAATTTTCGTACCTTTTTATACTTTTTCACCTTCAAAATCGCAGCTTTCGCCTATACACATTACCCATTACACATTACCGTTTATATACCTATTTTAAGCCATTTTTTGCCTGTTTTAGCTACTTTTAACCTGTTTTTAGCGATTTTTTCCCCTTTCTGCCTTCTATGCATTGAAAAAGCTTATATATTTTGCCCCCATGAGCCCCCCCCCCAGAAAAAGTTTCAGCTATCTATCTCTCCGGAGGAGCGATTTGGCATCTATCCAGCCCCCGCGAGGGCCAAAATCTTGGAGACCCATGTTTCTTTGAAATTTTGATGAGTAGGAAATTTATGCGAAATCCACAGCAGGCCAGGAATGAGTACAAATGGAAAAAGTATTAAGGCAATACACCCTCAAAAATGAACAAATATCATACAACTATCACTCATTGTGATAGGGCTGATTTCCACGGACATTTTCAGTAATCCGATAGCCCAAGGGAAGTCAATTCCCGGACAAAATCATATTGCACTGGCATAAATACTCACAACGCAGTACATACTTTTGTTCTCCCATCGAACCGACGTGCTCACTGAAAATGGAATGATGAAAATGGAATGTGATGAAAATTTAAGCGACACAAATTTTTCAAAAATATATTTTAAAAATCTAACCGTCGGTTGAATTATCCCAGTAGCAAGTGGATGCGAGATGGAGCCCCGCGCCGCATTTTTGCATTATGACGCAGTTTACTGCAGGGGGGGGGGGTCTAAAGTTAGCCAATAAATATCACATTCAGAAAAATTGGGAATGGAAGCCAATGGAACGAGTAATCTTGAATAATCTTGAAACATCTTGTTAAGGGTGGCAGCATTTCACTCGCTCAGCGTCAATGCAGAGTGGGTTGTTGAGCCAAAGAAATTGTTGGCCGATAATTGTGGTGAAGACATCATCAGATTCGGCCAACAATTTATTTGGCTCGAGCATAAAACGGCTCACAGACTGGCGATCCATATGCCGCTGATAACTGTTAATAAAAATGCATTTTTTCGAACGCCTTGAATTAAAAATTGATTTTCCACCCTGTCATAAAAGAATTTGATTAAAAATTAAATCAGTAAAAAATGCCCACAAGTGCAGTCCCCATAAGAGCCACAAAATGTTTTTTTCATCCCAGAGCCCCTCCCACTGGACACCCTCCGCATTGCGGTAAATACAAACCTCGAAAACTCAGTGAAGAATCTCAGCGCCCGAACCCAAACACACTGAACACATCACAACAGGGACGTAGCCAGGATTTTCCAGCGGGGGGGGCGGATTGTATACGGAGCCCGGCGAACGGGGTGGGGGCGGCGACCCCCACTAAAATTTGACCCCAGCGGTAAAGGAATGGCGCCATGGTGCCAGCGCCAATCGTAGGAGCCACGACACTGCGCCATTGGCGTTGGCGCCAAACACTGCTATACATGTACGTATTTTACATACATATACTGCGACGGGGACAGATTTTGAGTGTTTTTTGTCCAAACCTTTAGGTATGAACGAAAAATACTCCGCGGCGACGGAATGCGCGCTTGCGCGCAAAAATTTTGCGATCTGCCGACAAAATCGCTTTACGGAAGTGCCATTTCTAGCATATTTTTTGTTCGACCCGGGAAGGGGGGGGGGGGGGCGGCCGCCCCCCTGGCTACGTCCTTACATCACAATGAAAAGCGCACCAATGAACTTGTAGGGCTTGTGCGACTTGGCCAGGTTAGCGAGCAGCATCTCGGCGATGGCAGACGTCCACTGGTTGACTTGGCCCGCCGCGTAGCCGCTCGTGCCCAGCACCGCGTCGATGCACTGGGCGAATGCCATCGATTTTGGGACACTTTTTTTTGTTCTATTCGCAATTTGTGGTTGCTAGGCGTAGGGTAGACTTCAAACGGGATCCCGATCCCGAATCCCGAGAAATTTCGAGATTTTGTGGTTCCGATCCCGAAACCACAATCCCGATCCCGAAAAAGGGTACATTTCAATCAAAATTTCAAAGGGTACGGGAGTGGCAGTCGGAAACAAAACAGTACAACGGTACAGCGAAATTTGTTGACCAAATAAAGCCACAGAAGCGAGGACCAACTTCTTTAGCGGTGTGTTGCAAATCGTCCTGCGTCACTGTGTCCTGCATCGCTAAAGCACCTGCCGAAACTTTTTTTATTTCCACTGAACGCGACAGTCGTACGAAAATCCGTAAATACACCGGAATACAAAATGCATAATTCAGCAATGGAGTCGATACTACAATAGCGGGCATGAAATGGACATAAAACATGTTAATATCGAATACATCCATAAAAGCTTCAAGTCGCTAAGTGACTGGAAATCGCCACCGGAGATTGGCAGTCATTTTTTTATTTTTCATTCTAAAATCGAGGGTAGGTACACATTCGTTCCAGGAATAATTGTGTGCGGCGGCGCAATGCATCTTGCGGAACAGGATCAATTGCGAAATAGATTACCAGTAAAAGTTGGCGTTTTTCGAGATCACTGATATCTACAGCATGAAAGAATATTGAATTTCTGTTTTAACAGCGTCGCTTGAAACTATTTGAGGCGTCATTTCTAAAAGTCGACAAGTCCAAAATATGAAAATTTCGAGTTAGGCCCGGAAACGTCATCTGGGGCTACTTCCGCAAATTTTTTTATCATTTTCCATAAAATTTTTGACCTCACATGCCCATATGGTAAAGTGCCAAATTTGACATTTTTGGGGAAAAATGCAAAAATTTCGGGCAAGAAGTCGACAAGTCCATTCCTCCGCTTCCTTTTTTTATGGGAAAAAAATGGCAAGAAATGTGATATGTCCACTATGAACAGCTACTTCTAAAAGTCGACAAGTGCATAAATTGCCCATAAGGCAGCCTCGGCCTCCCCGGGAACAAAAATGTTTGTTAGTGCAAGTCGACAAGTCCAATTCCCTCCCAAAAACAGTTTTGCTCTGACCGAATGGAAATTTATGGACACCCAATTTTTCACATAAAGGTTGAGAGCAGGGGCTGAAATTTTGAAACTTTATTGTCAACATATGGAACTTAATGGAAAGCATGAGATAGCCAAATTGGACACGCACCACGGGCCTGGAATTGGGTCCGAAACTTAAAATGCGATTTACTCAAAATCACATTTTGTGGACTTGTCGACTTTTAGAAGTAGAGGCCTCATTTATAATAACGTTGAATGTTTGATGTTGCGGTGATGGTTATGGGTAACAAGTGATCAAAATGTGGTTTCTCGATGCCCGTGAACGCCCCCCCTCCCCCAAAAAACAATCACAATTTTTAAATTATTTTTTTCATGCCAGAACGCCAAGCTGATTTTACACGATTACTCGAAACCATTCCGGGTTCAAAATAGAAGTAATCGGTGCACAAATCACAGCACACGTCAAATTTAAACGATGTGTAATCTTGTCGCACATAGCAGCGAAATAGCGTCTCACTATTTGTGGAACTTACGTGATAACTTACTAAATGTATAAATGCAAAAAGCACTTTACAACGGTGGTAATTTACCGTATTACCTCGAAATACTACCAGGGGGTTTATTATTTCGCCAGCACGTTTTGAGGGGGAGCCAATTCGAGGGGCGCTTATTCGAGGGGGTGTTGTATTTTTCACCGGAATTTTTTTGAAATTTCACGTACTCAGACGTAGCAAAATTCAATAATATCAGAGACGTATAAGTAGTGATGGAAAAGCGCCAGAAAAAATGGCGCCAGGCGCCAAGGGCGCCATGGCGCCATTCGGAAAGTGGGCGCCAAGCGCCAAGGGCGCCACAGAAAAAGGGCGCCAGGCGCCAAGGGCGCCATGGCGCCATTCAGAAAGTGGGCGCCAGGCGCCAGGGGCGCCACGGAAAGAGGGCGCCAAGCGCCAAGGGCGCCATGGCGCCATTTGGAAAATAGGGCGCCAGGCGCCAAGGGCGCCAGGATAAAAAAGTGCCTAGAACACCATGCGTGTGCTAAAAATGTTTCTACAGCACCATTGTACGCGCATTCACTTCTTAATTCGCGTTCTCCAGGATGTAATGAACAAAAACAAGGCTAGCAACAAATTTTTTTGAATAAAATCCACATGATGAATTCAAACGCAATGGAAATTGTCATTTGACAACAATCCATTCATTACAAATAGACCATTCCAAACAATGTTTCCTAATTGCAACGATTTAAATCCGTTTATTTATGATTTTGCAAGTCAGACGGTCCATCATTCTTGTCTTCTGATCCGTCAGACAGATCTGATGAACCGTTGGATGAAAGATTTCCACCATTCACACCACTCCGTCCATTTTTCTGGCGAATTTAGATCATCCACGGATGCGTTTTTCTTTTTTTTTTCGTTTACACGGCACTCACCGTGAAACCCTGCTGGCGCCTTTTTGGCGCCTTTCTAAAGCAGGGCGCCAGGCGCCAAGGGCGCCACGGAAAAAGGGCGCCAAGCGCCAAGGGCGCCATGGCGCCTTTCAGAATGTGGGCGCCAGGCGCCAAGGGCGCCACAGAAAAAGGGCGCCAAGCGCCAATGGCGCCATGGCGCGGCGCCCTTTGGCGCCCTCAAATGGCGCCAGCGCCATGGCGCCATTCCATCACTAGATGAAATATATTCAAATTCACTAGTATACACATAGTATTTATATACGATAAATGGCAAAATATAGTACAAATTTTGGGACTTTATCACTCAGATTTTAGAACTTTTAGATTTGGCGCGTGCGCCATGGCGCTTTCCCATCACTATCTATTCATCTTCACCCCCCCCCCCCCCCCCGCAGAATGGGAAATCACTAACATGGAACAAGCGGACAGAGTGATCGACTACGGGGTGGATTCGTGGAGCGTGGTGGAGCACAAGATGAGCATCCGACGGCGACCGCACTACCACAAGATCGTGCTGCTCATGCCCATCGCCATGACCACCGCCATCGTGTTGTTGGGCCTGTTCACGCCCGACGACAGTGCGCTGACTCGCGTGCAGAAGGTTGGTTGCGTTGAGGGATGGGTGTGCATTATCATCCTAGAGTGAGAAAGGGTGCCAATCCTGCACAATGTAAAATGAAAAGTCAAGTGTCAAATGTTATGCAGAATGACAAGTAAAAGAGGGTGCACTTCTATACACTTTATGCCCTGGCCGGCGGCCGCACATACGCCCGGCCCGCATATAATGAAACCCGGCCCGCACAAAAGCCCCGCACATAAATACAATAACTGGTGCTATACTCCGGTTACTTTACACCTTGCACGCGTGGTTCCCGCTGGAAGTGTGCCAACGATGGTGCACGCGTGCGAGATTCATAAAAAATATGACAAAATTGATTTTTGTTATAATCTAATTCATTAACATATTCACATCGATGACTTTTTCCCATCTTTTGACGGAAATCACATGATAAACATTGGCACGCTTCCAACACGAGACATAAATCAGTGCAAGGGCAGAGTATCATGTACGCCGAGTTTATGTGTGTGCCGCCCCATGTGCATGCTGGGCGTATGTGCATGTTTATCAAAAATGTTGATGAATAACATCGAACAGCACTATTTTATGAGAAGAATTTCTTTCAGAGGTTTCATTCATTTTTTAAAGTTCGATCCGCTCGATTTTCTATTTAAATTAAAATTAAGTTTAGTTGGCATTTTGCCCGCAGGTGGATACGGGGCTCACTGGCTTGTTGGCGCTTTCTGTGATTCTGCTGTCATTATCCGACCAGATGCCCAAAAGTTACCTCGGAATACCTATCTTGGGTAAGTCGTTTTATTGTTTTAACCACTCATTTACATTGAATGTAAATGCAGTCGGAATTGACTTTTTAGCATTCGTCTCGGGATCGGAGCTTTGGACATATAATTTCTGATATCAGAAAAAAACGTTCAAATTTTGGGATTGCGGCCTTGGGTTAATGATTGGGGTCGCTGAATCCCGAAAATTCTAGATTTAGGATCCCGTGTGAACTGTACTTCTTCATATCGCCTGGCCATTATCCATTTACCATATTTCTTCTAATAGAATGGCACACCTGCAATAAAACGCCACCTACAGTTGAACGGCAAGATTTGGAACATTTTTGCACCCATGAACACAATAGAACGGCGGCATCCAATAGTGCGGCACCTCCAATAGAACGGCAGGTAAAAAAGGTGACGAAAAAAATCGAACGGCGCTCTTCTATTATAAGAAATACTGTATTTTTTATAATTATTTTAGTATTTATATATTATATTTTGTAAACAGCCCTACCCCACCACAGGGGACTTCATGATGTACGAAATAGTGCTAGGTAGTTGTTGTTGGCACAGTGGTGGCAACATTATTGCTTTATGTACAGTCACTGGATGCCTTTGATGTACCCGTGCCAAAGTGTCTCGACAAAATTTGCTGTCGCAAGAAGAAAATCAAGCCAGATATAGTTGATGAAGGCTGCAATAATGCCGTGAGTTTAGACGGTGTTTCCACGCGAGAAACATGACACAGAGAAAATATTTACACATTCTTCACAGGTGAACCTGAAGCAACTGAATAGTGAACCAGAACGCCAAGTGAATACACTGGTTTGTTTTGTAATTTGGCTTTTTGCAGAATTGTTGCCGTGTCGGAATCACTGCCTTGCAATAAAAACACCATTGCAAAAACTGTTTAATAAAAATGTTAAGTGGGGATTTCATACCCAACACTACACAAGACTTTTGTGTGCTTTTGTATTAGCAAGTAGTTGAGGCAGGAAAGCCAATAGATTTCACTACATATATTGTTATTCCTCGATCACTGTCTTACATACAAAAAAACATGCAGCCACCAGAATTGACAAAACAAGTGAGCAGGATTTACAACCTCATAGAAAAAATCTATGAAGACAACAATGAAAAAGCTGAAACAACAACATGGACAAAATTGTGCTATTGGATAGATGTGGTGCTTTTGATTTTATTCCAGGCTTTGAATATCATGTTTGCTGTCAACTTTTCAATACCCCCAACCCAAGCACTTGATTCAACTTTTGTTACCTTTCATTTAGCCTCTTAATGTTTTGGAATGGATTGTGATTTTTGTAGATGGTATTCAGAAATTTTTAACAATCTTTAAATGTTTTAATCTTTATTTGGCAAGCAACTCTGTATTTGAACTAATAGTATACAAGCACAATTGACAAGTGAAATTCTTTACAAATGAACAATATAAATTATTGAAAATGACTAATTTCCACCATTATAAATGGGTGTGATACACAAAATTGTACAAAGTAAAATGGGTGTAAATACAAAACTGTCATTGTTCTCTAGCGAATAAGAACTAATTTCCAGCATACAGCAGTATAGCATTAAATGGAGAGCCTAACAAATATTACAGAAGCACCTCTTTTTTCACCCTGACATTCAGTAAATTTATTTTTATAGTAGACCTTGCAAAACATTGTCACTTCAGTGAAAAAGTTTGGTACTCCTGATGTAACTAAGATCTAAGGATGATATATGTGTGAATATTGAATAAATTTATGTTGAAACCAGTTTTAACAAACTATGACACTTGGTATCAATCAATAACAATTTGTTAAAAAAACTTGGTAAAATTGGTATAAATATGAAAATCACTGAAACTAAGTGGGTATGTAAAATGCATTACAAGCCTGAGTAGGATCATTTACATAAACATGATGTAATTTTGATGTATTAGTTAATGTTTTGAGGTGAAAAAGTTATTAGTTTACAAATCATGTTATCAATATTGGTATATGTTAAATGCAAGTGAGTGTTTACACCTACACATGGAAAACAAAGTCCATAAAGCATGACTGTTACTGGAAGGGAAAATACATACAATTTAAGGATCTCATTAATCTTGATTTGTTGACATTTTTATGTACAGGAAGAGTTTTTTACACAGTCATGATTTTCCAGAGTTGATTTTGCATATGCAAACATGTGAGCTCACAAGTGTATGCATGTAGATACTGACTTAAATTACCATATTTCCTTGAAATACCCCAGGGGGTTTATTTTTTCAGAGTGAGAATTTTGAGGGGGGTTAAACAAGGGGGGGAATTTCCAGGGGGGTTATTATTTCGCCAGAATTTTTTTGAAATCCTCATACTAAATTCTCGCTTGAAACATACGCAGACGTTGAAAAATGCAACAAAAATCGCCATTTATAAGACTATATAGACATGTACAAGTGTGTAGACAGTATAATCCCTGTTCTAACGTAACACAAACATTGTCTTAATGTGTGTTCTGCATTGCCCGGATGACAAATCACAGCTTATGTCATTTAGGTTCTCTATACACTAAATTGAGGGGGTATTTCGAGGGGGGGTTGTAACTTCATATTGTCCATTTTGAGGGGGTATTTTGAGGGGGGGGGGTATTTCGAGTCGGGGTATTTCGAGTGGGGTATTTCGAGGAAATACAGTAATAATAGTTATTACAAACATCCTTTTCATTTAAACAGCAATGAAACATGAATAGTTTAGGATTTTTCAGTTTAGATAATACTCCAAGTGCATTTGAGAAAAACTGGCAGTGTTCTTGGTTTGTACAAAAAATAACCTGTGTGACCATTGAATGTATATCTAAAAATTATAAATATTTATTTAAATACATACACACCCAGTTTTCTCCATATCCAACAAGTAAATATAGTACAACATACAGAATAAGAATGTCTCACAATGAGGCTACTATGAAAAAATATATAACAATGAATAGCTGAAAAGATCAAAATGCTGATAAAATAAAGCAAGATAGGCATGAAAAGACATTTATCTCAAATTTCACACAGGATCCAAGCTGCTAATAACACATGTTATCAAAAAAAGTGACAAATTTCATTAATTCCTCAATAAATTCTAAACCTACTTTTTTGATCTCATTTTATGTGTAAATGCTCTGCATGATGACACTGACTTTCACAGGGATAATGCTCAGATATCTTAAAATAACTGTTTGGTGAGACAAAATGGTAGTAGAAAACCACATCACTAAAATGCATGAAATTATTGCTGATTGTAGTAGATATTTGGTACCTAGATGCTTATGGACAATCTGAATTTATCAGTAAAAAATAAAAAATCTGATAGCCTCCATACTATAAAATTAATTGCATATAAAATTAATTGCAGTAGAAGTGAATTCAATACTCAATCCATGCCATACCCCATCAAGTAATTTAATTAGCTGTCAACTGAGTGATATTTTAGATAAAGATTCAAAATCCTGGAAAATGTCTACCTGGAATTGAAACTGGTATGGTCATGGTATGGTGATTTGAAAACTCTTTGTACAACATTTTTCCAGCTACTCTGAAACATTGTAAATATGATAATTGTTGCTCAACATAGCACATGATGTGGTGCGAGATGAATTTGTTGTGTGTAATTTGTTCCAATGATATTTTTGACATTCACAATGAACTATGGCAGTGAGTGGAGGCAGTAAATAGTAGATGAAAATTCAACCATACCTTGCCACTGAATAATACTTAATTTGTCTATGTAAGGCTATGTACATTTACGAGATCACAGTGGCAAAATTTGGCCCAAATTGACCCAATCTACTATCATAACCCTATGTATATAATATGTTAATTTACATAATTATAAACTGTCAAGAAACAAGTACCTATTCTCTATAAAATCTGTGCCTGATAAATGGATTGACAAGGCAAATGTGAACTTTTATTGAATTAATGGATTTTCAATGTCAATGGGGAAACATTACATACTGACATTCATAAAATCTCCAGCTTTTCTGATATGTCCCACAAACCCCTGATATGCCCCACAAATCAATGAAAAGTTCACAGCCAGTGTCAATTCTCAACTTAAATAAGCCCCAGCCCAAAGTCCATGTTGGTGCTGTGCCAAATCCAAATCCCCAGAAAAGCCACCATCAGGCCCACTAGTGGGCCAATCATCAAATGCAGTCTTAATGTGACTAAAGTCATCAACACTGACAGATGCAGCATCGTGAACAGCAGATTCAGTTAACAGGGTTCCATCAGCCAGTGGACTGCTGCTGGGATTCCCATTCTGATCCTGACCCAAACCCAGATGCAAGTTGTTGTGCAGGGTGGTGGGATGACCCGGGGTTCCCATTGGGTAGTGTGAAGATGACGGGTTGCACAGAAGACCTGCAAAGGGTGGATGGTCAGTTGTGGGTATTTATTGTTTAAATTGCAGTGCTTTCAAATGTGGTGATGTTGATGCTCATTTTACAGGCAAGTTTTGACAATGACTTACTTACTTTGAGTTGTATACTTGGTGGACTGCATGCCATGCATTTTTTGAGGGTAACATGCCATCATGACGTCATCGTAAATAAAATAGAAACAGAAATTGTTCAGAAACAAATAAAAACCCTTTAGGAAAAAATCGTCGCTTGCACGCGACTCCCGCATTTTTCTTTTTGAAATATTTTTCTTTTCTTGTGAAGTGCGTACAAGTTAGCGTATGAGTTTCCCGCTCGCGCGTTATCGACTAAGAAGTAAGTAATTCAGGGTGCATACTTTGCGGTCTGCCCAGTATACTTGGCAGCTTTCAATGTATTTCTAGGTAGTTCCTAGTTTTCCTAGTAGTTTCAAAGTCAAAGTAATAACATAAATGGGACGGGCGGATTCTGACTAATAACCGACTTAACACTACCGAAATAACGACTAAACACTGGATATGCAAAAAATTGCCCGTCACCATTAGAATTCATTCATCCAGTCTTCCATCAATAATCCAAAGTTTCATTTTTAAAACCAATAAAAATCCATCCCAAAAAACCGCAACCACAGTTCACTCACTCTGCATCAAAATGGGCTCGAACCCCTCAATAGGCGGGACCAAATCGTTCGCGCTAAACGAGTCGCTGAACAAGTCCAACATGCCCCCTTGCTGCTGCTCGTGGTGGCGATTCGTCACGGAGCAGCTGGTCACGGGCGCGCGCGAGTTGTGTCTGTGCTGCGGCAGCACCGTGCCGAATTGCTGCTGTGACGATGTGAAAGCGGCGGGGCGGGTGGCGCCGGGCTGGGTTTGTTGCGCGTGGCTACCGGACCCGCTCGGGGGTGACACGTTGTACAGCGACTGTGAATTGGGGGGGGGGGGGTTATTTAGGTATGTTTGAAGTTGGTTTGGGTGTGTGCTTGGGGACTTCTTAGTTATCTGTGGATACGTTCTGTGGATAGCTCTGAGAATACAATGTGTTGAAAAAATATTGTAGGTCGGGTTATATAAATACATACAATGTTGTAAATTGGTTTTGACACAAAAACTTCATCTCTTTGTGCACATACCGTATTTCCTCGAAATACCCCCTGAAAATGGACACTATGAATTTATTAGCCCTCCCCCCAAATTGAGTGTAAAGAGAACGTAAATGACAAAAGCTGCGGTTTGTGATCGTGTAATGCAGAGCACACGTTAAAAGCAATGTCTGTGATACGTTAGAACGGGGTATGTATACTCCGGTTACTTTACACCCTGCATGTGTGGTCCCCGCTGGAAGTGTGCCAACGATGGTTAACGCGTCCGAGTTTCATAAAAAGATGACAAAATTGATTGTTGTTATAATGTTATTTATTAACATTTTCACATCGATGAATTTTTTTCCTATTTTTACAGAAATCGCACGATTTAATAATCATTGGCACGCTTCCAACACGAGACATAAATCAGTGCGAGGGCAGAGTATCACGTACGCCGAGTATACATACTATCTACATAGGTATGTAAATATAAGTCTATAGACTCTTATACATGGTGCTTATTGTTGCATTTTTCAAATTCTGCGTACGTTACAAACAACAAATTAGTACTTGAAGTTGAAAAAAATTTCAAGCGAAATAATCAGCCCCCTCGAAATACCCCTCAAAATTCTCACTCAGAAACAATCACCCCCGGGGGGTATTTCGAGGAAATACGGTTTTTAAACTAAATTACGTCCGATTTCCAATGCTGTTTAATATTGAAAAGCGACGTTTGTGCTTAAGTCAAGGTTTGCATCGAATCAGGAATTTTGCATAAAACATTAACATTCCCAATTCGAGTCAACCCTCTTTTGTGTGTACAGGCTGTTTGCTTAAATCTGTATCCAAACAACTCGAATGCAAATATTCCACTAATTTGTTTGTTGAAGAGTGTTTGGACAACGTAATATACTACTGTGCAAATCTTTGTGACCCTTTGATGTCCCCCTTTTATTTATTAAGTTAACTACAATGGTGCGCATGACTTGTGACGGTCAATGTACATGTTTTTAACTTAGACATAGAATTTTTTTTGTTTTACTTGTAAAATAGGAAACAAAACAAAAAGCAAATGATACTGTGAAGTGTAGTGAAGTGTGAAGTGAGGTGTAGTGAAGTACTGTGAGGTGACCAGTCCCAGACATTGTAAAATGCCCTGTCAAATGTAAAATGTCATGCAAAGTGACAAAAAAATCATGTAAAAAGCCCTGTAAAATGGCAAACTTCATTATAGGTATTTTACTTGACTTTTGCGTGACATTTTACATTTTACAGGGTCTGGGATTGTCGATCAGTATAGATTGCATGTAAACTCCAGCAACATTACACCTTACAATGAAATCTACCATATCCCATCTGAATAAAAGAACAAAAAATAAATAATTTTACATTATATTTATCAAAGCAATTTGATAAATGTGATGGAAAAAAATTTATGTTTGTTTTTTATTCAGATGGGACATGGTAGATTTCGTTGTAAGGTGTAACGTCGCTGGAGTAAACGTATGTACACAGACCGGGTCAGCAACCCCCATCCGTCAAAAGTCATGTCACCCGGCGCACTCAATATACAATTTCGAGTCGACACTCGAACCCAACGCAAACTTTCCACCTCAATGAAAATCGGCAGCGAAAAAACTCCCGCTGATGAAAAAAGCGTTCAGAAAAGCTGGTCTATCGTTCTCAATATTTACACAAGTTCCAACGGTCGCGTCACGCGGCGCAACGCAGATATTTGTGTCCACAAAAATTTGCCGCGCGCTTTCGAATTTTCCGACGGCCATATGGGGGGTCGGGAGATTTTTTCGGTTGCCGATTATTTGTGTGCGTAAAAAATGCTCACCAGCAGGGTTGGCAAAATCTCAGAAAAAAAATAAAAATAAAATAAAAATAAAATGGAATATTCAAGAATAAAATAAAATAAAATAAAATGGAAAATTTCAGAATAAAAATAAAAATTGTATAAAAATTCGAATTTTTGTAAAATTTTTGTAAAATTGTATAAAAATTTGTATTTTTGTAAAATTGTAACAAAATTCATCTTTTTTGTAAAATTTTATCTCATTGCTTGAGTTTGTACCTCACAGCAAATAATGTGCTCGTGAAGTGCACTGAAGTGGTCTGAAGTGCCCCTTGTGATCACACTTCAGACCCTGATCACGCCTGATCACCAGGCACTTCACCGCTCGTGATCACACTTCAGAGCCTGATCACGCCAGATCACCGTTGGAATGCACTTCACCGACACTTCACGGATTTGTTTACTAAATTGTTTACAGAAATAAAAAATCTGTAATTCGTGAAGTGCGTTGAAGTGCTTGCGAGCGTCTGCGTGAAGGCACTTCACCGCAGATCACGGCAGATCACCAGTGCATTTCTTGCTGTGCCTGTTTATTCACGGATCTGGGGGCAGTCCCAAGCATTGTAAAGTGTCAAATGTCATGTAAAATGTCATGCAAAGTGTCAATTGTCATGACAAATGTGAAGTAAAGTGTAAATTGTCATGACATGTAAAAATTAAAGTATCAATTGTCAAGCAAATTGTGTCCAAATCTTATGTTTTATTTCTAAATCTTATGTTTTGTATTTAAATTATGTTGTTGAATCCAAATCTTATGTGAACATTTGGATACAAAAACATAAGATTTGGATACAAAACATACTATGGATACAAAAACACAAAATTTGGATACACAATTCACACTTTGCATGACATACATACTGCATGCAACTTTTGAAAAGTAAGGGAAAAATTTGTCACAGGTTTTTCATGTATAGGTCTAATTATAACATTTTTCTGGCCTTGCATGCATGATTCTGATTTTTTGTAAAATTTTTGTACAATTTTTGTAAAATTTTTGTAAAATGTGTCATTTTATTTTATTAATGACTTTTGGGAATAAAATAAAATAAAATAAAATGTAACAAGAATAAAATAAAAATAAAATAAAATTTTTATACAATTTTTATACAATTTTACTAAAATGAATTTTTATAAAACCAACCCTGCTCACCAGCTCATATTATCGCGTACGCAAATGCAATGGTAGAAACGGCATTAAATTAGTCCGACATGCTTCTACTTGAAAGCGAGTTTGACATCGACCCTTAGTTGACCCTACTAGTTGACAGCGACACCACACGTAGACTGGTTCCTATCCCAATTCAAAGCTTGCTCACGAGTAGTGATGTGAAAAGCGCCAGGACTTTGGCGCCAAGCGCCAATGGCGCCAGAGCAAAATGGCGCCAAGCGCCAGAAGCGCCATGGCGTTTTTTGCTTTGGCGCTAGCGCCAAGCGCCAGCGCCAGCGCCAGGCATTTTGTTCCTGGCGCCGGGCAAAAATAGCGCCAAGCGCCAAAAGCGCCATGGCGTTTTTTGCTTTGGCGCTAGCGCCAGGCGCCATGGCGCTTTTACATCACTAGTCACGAGTAACATCACACATTACACTCAGAAACATGAACTTCATACTGCAATATTTTCTCCACACTACAGCTTCATTTGCAACATGATTCAACACTTTTGTCAACTACTAGCAGGATTCTCTCCGACCTTCGGTCGGGTTTTGTGGTTCTCTACAATTAATACCATTGGAGAAAATATGATACTTTAGTTAAGTTTGCCCACATGCTAGGCATGTGTTTTGAAATGTGGTATGTAATGTACCAACAATAACAAGACCAATACCAAAGATGCAATGTTTTGGAATGGATTTTTGTAAACTTCTGTAAAATGGTTGGGCATGAAACTTGGTAGTAAAATGTGGACAGTTTGCGATTTGGTATGATGGTGTGCAGTGTGCATTCTGTGTGGTATAGGTTTTGTGATATGATAGTGTGGTTTTTGCAAGGTGTCAAACTTTGTTGTAATCTTCAATTGGTTACATTTGTGCTTTGCTGTTCTTTTTGTGTTTGTAAATCCTTGTGGTATTAATTGTAGAGAACCACAAAACCCAACTGAAGGTTGGAGAGAATCCTGCTATAGTTACCCACTACTCAGAGGCTTGCAAAAACTGACACCCCAATGGGGACCCCCCTCCAAATGGCACCCACCAGGGAACCCCCCAAATGTGGCACCCCCTGGAAACTGCCCAAAAATGGGACCCCCTAGGGCCCCACAAATATGGCACCCCCTGAGTACCACCAAAAAATTGCACCCCTTAGGGACCCCCCAAAAATAGCACCCCCTGGGGACCCCCAAACATGGCACCCCCTAGGAACCCCCACAAAAATGGCACCCCCTGGGGACCCACCCAAAGTTGGCTCCCCCTGGGGACTCCAAAAATGGCACCCCCCTGGGGACCCCCCCAAAATGGCACCCCCTATGGACCTCCCCCACAAAAAAAAATATAGCACCCCCCTGAGGACCACCAAAAAATTGCACCCCTGGGGACCACCCAAAAAATGGCATACCATGTGGAGCCCCTTGAAATGGCACCCCCATATGTACCTCCAGAAAATGGCACCCCCTTGAGACCCCCCAAAAATGGCACCCCATGGGGACCCCCTCTAAATCCTGTAAACACAGCCCCTAGTTTGGAAACTCCTGTAAACTCAGCCCCTAATTTGGAAACTCCTATAAACTCAGCCCCTAACTTGCAAACTCTCGTAAACTCAGCCTCTAATTTGAAAACTCCCATAAACTCAGCCCCCAATTTTGTAAGCTCCCATAAACTCAACCCATAATTTGGATACTCAAATAAACTCAGCCCCTAATTTAGAAACTCCCATAAACTCAGCCCCTAATTTGGAAACTCCCTTAAAATCAGCCCCTAATTTGGAAACTCCCATTAACTCAGCCCCTAATTTGGAAACTCCAGTAAACTCATTTTCAGGTTTATGGTAATGTAGTGTGAACATGGTATGAATATTTCAAAAAATCACTATCATCAATCCACAAATGCATCAATTCACAATTTTCAATTTTTTAGCCCCAGGGGTTAGACTTAAAAGATTATGGTAATGTACAGTAGAAATGGAGTGCACATCTCAAATCACTGCAATAAAAAACCCACAAACGCATCATTTCACAAATTGAAAGTTTTTGTGCCCAGGGGTTCATTATCAGGGTTTTAGTAACGTGGTGTCAAGATGGAGTGCATATTTGAAATTGCTACAATCAGAAACCCACAAACACATCATTTTATGATTTGAAAATTTTTGGTCCTGGGGGTTCATTTTCAGGGTTATGGTAATGTAGTGTCAAAATGAAGTGCATATTTCAAATCAAGGCAATCAAAAAGCCACAAATGCATCATTTCACAATTTCTTATTTATTAGCCCCATGGGTTCAATTTAAGGCTTACAGTAATGTAGAGTTGAAATTGAGTCATTTCAAATCAGTGCAATTAGAAACCTGCAAAATGCATCATTTCACAATTAGAAATTTTTGGGTCTAGGGGTTCAATTTCAGGGTTTTAGTAATGTAGTGTCAAAATGGAGTGCATATTTGAAATCGCTACAATCAGAAACCCACAAATGCATCATTTTATGATTTGAAAGTTTTTGGCTTAGGGGGTTCATTTTTATGGTTATGGTAATGTAGTGTCAAAATGAAGTGCATATTTCAAATGAGTGCAATCAGAAACCTGAAAATGAATGATTTCACAAATTGAAAGTTTTTGGCTCCAGAGGTTCATTTTCAGGGTTATGGTTATGTAGTTTTCAGGGTTATGTAGTGTCAAAATGGATTGCATATTTCAAATCAGTGCAATTAGAAACCCACATCGAATCATTTCACAATTTCTAATTTTTTAAGCCCTGGGCATATTTGAAATGGCTACACTCAGAAACCCACAAATCCATCATTTTATCGTTTGAAAGTTTTTGGCCCAGGGGGTTCATTTTTAGGGTTATGGTAATGTAGTGTCAAAATGAAGTGCATATTTCAAATGAGTGCAATCAGAAACCTGAAAATGAATGATTTCACAAATTGAAAGTTTTTGGCTCCAGAGGTTCATTTTCAGGGTTATGGTTATGTAGTTTTCAGGGTTATGTAGTGTCAAAAAGGATTGCATATTTCAAATCAGTGCAATTAGAAACCCACATCGAATCATTTCACAATTTCTAATTTTTTAAGCCCTGGGCATATTTGAAATTGCTACACTCAGAAACCCACAAATCCATCATTTTATGGTTTGAAAGTTTTTGGCCCAGGGGGTTCATTTTTAGGGTTATGGTAATGTAGTGTCAAAATGAAGTGCATATTTCAAATGAGTGCTATCAGAAACCCGAAAATGCATCATTTCTCAAATTGAAAGTATTTGGCCCCATGGGTTCATTTTTAGGGTTATGGTAATGTAGTGTCAAAATGGAGTGCATATATCAAATTGGTGCAATCATAGACCCAAATTTGAAATCAGTGCAATCAGAAACCCAAAAATGAATGATTTCACAAATTGAAAGTTTTGGGCTCCAGAGGTTCATTTTCAGGGTTATGGTTATGTAGTTTGCAGGGTTATGTAGTGTCAAAACGGAGTGCATATTTCAAATCAGTGCAATTAGAAACCCACATTGAATCATTTCACAATTTCTGATTTTTTAAGCCCTGGGCATATTTGAAATCACTACACTCAGAAACCCACAAATCCATCATTTTATGATTTGAAAGTTTTTGGCCCAGGGGGTTCATTTTAGGGTTATGGTAATGTAGTGTCAAAATGAAGTGCATATTTCAAATCAGTGCAATCAGAAACCCAAATTTGAAATCAGTGCAATCAGAAACCCAAAAATGCATCATTTCACAAATTGAAAGTTTTTGGCCCCAGTGGTTCATTTTCAGGGTTATGGTAATGTAGTGTCAAAATGAAGTGCATATTTCAAATGAGTGCAATCAGAAACCCGAAAATGCATCATTTCTCAAATTGAAAGTATTTAACCCCATGGGTCCATTTTGAGGGTTATGGTAATGTAGTGTCAAAATGGAGTGCATATATCAAATCAGTGCAATCAGAAACCCAAATTTGAAATCAGTGCAATCAGAAACCCAAAAATGCATCATTTCACAAATTGAAAGTTTTTGGCCCCAGTGGTTCATTTTCAGGGTTATGGTAATGTAGTGTCAAAATGAAGTGCATATTTCAAATGAGTGCAATCAGAAACCCGAAAATGCATCATTTCTCAAATTGAAAGTATTTGGCCCCATGGGTTCATTTTTCGGGTTATGATAATGTAGTGTCAATGGAGTGCATATATCAAATCAGTGCAATTAGAAACCCACAATGCATCATTTCACAATTTGAAAGTTTTGGCCCCATTTTGGGTTCAATTTCAGGGTTATCGTAATGTACTGTCAGAATGGAGTGCATATTTCTAATCATTGTAATCAGTAACCCACAAATGCATTATATCACAATTTATATTGTTTAGCCCCGGGGGCCTCACTTAAGGATTATGGTAATGTTATTGTTAACTCCCATAAACTCAGCCCCTAATTTGGCAAACACCCATCAACTCAACTCCCATAAACTCAGCCTCTAATTTGTAAACTTGTGTGAACAGCCCCTTATCTTTAAACTTCTGTCAACTCAACCCTAATTTATTAACACCCATCAACTCAACCCTGAATTGTAAACTCAGCCCCTAAAAACTCAGGTCAACCCCCTATACATGTGCAATTGCATTCTTGGGAAGCAACTTTGCCATCTACTAACCCTGTTTGTCAAGATTGTGGATCGTGTTTGTAAAGGGCATTTGTACTAATAAATAGTGACTGCATTGTGTGCAAAAACACACACGAATCGGGCACAATGAGGCCTGTGATTGTGCCTCCTATCTTTTGCATTGAAGCATCCTTAGCGTGCAGTTCTCTCGCAATTGTATAGGTGTTGATAAAGGACCATTAAAAGAGGCGGCGTATAATTTCAGATTGAATGAATCGCGCTGCCCGAAAAAAACACATTGACTGTGCAACATAATTTTGCTTAATCGGCATAAATTATTTAGTCATGCCACACATACTAATCATGGCTTTCCAATCCTTGATTGCACAGTTTTCTTTTGCAAATTCCTTTTTGCATTTGCAAACGTAGGAGTGTGCTTGCTTACGTCCTAAATGTAGATGGCCAACTTTTCTAAGTCATTGCCAAAAAGCTGTCGTTTTTAAATTGCGTTGACATAAGTGGAAAATTTCGCTACGGCTCCCCGCTTACACAAACAAACGAAGTATGGCAAACAGTTTCTTTAAAATCGATGTTTTTTTAAAAGATTTTCAGTGGCTGGAGACATTTCGATATGTGAAAGGTCCAGAAGAAAATTATATTTTCCATTAAAAAACTAGACAAAATGTAACATAATAAATGGTAGCAACACAGCTCTGATACGGTTCTCTGAACTGGTCAAGTGACAAGGAAAACGTTGAGTGACTCAGTCACTTAACTTACTAAGTTGAATGAGTGAAATAATTGGCTTATTTAAGTAATATGTAAACGTAATAAAATTCGTAAGATGTAAATGACGGGAAACAACGATATGAAAACGTTTTGCGGGGCATTTTCCATTACTTTACACACTTTACATGACATTTGCCACTTCCAAATCCAAGGGCACCTAGTTCGCAAGTGGGTGAAGTACCCCCGGGGGGTGCAACAGTAAAAATCACCCCCCCCAACCCACCATAGTAGGACTATCCTGACTGAAACTGGACTGGGCTCCATTACCCTCATCATAGAACCCACTTTCGGGGGTCAGGGGGCCCGCAGAGCAACTGGGCGGTAGGCGGCACAGACCAAATCTGGGGGAAGGCATTTTGTAACTGTAGAGTCTCGTGAAGTAACCGTTTTGATTTGTAAGCCAGGGTATTTGATGCCTTGATTTAAGCCAAAGTACCTGAAGCCGCAGTGAATGATTCAACTCGTTAAAATACCAATATTCAGGAATTATATGTCATTTTTAATCATACTGTGTCATTTTTGAAACCATGGGTGCACATTTGGTGAAAGAATGAGATAGAATGGCTGAATAATGACACATATTTTGAGGTTCAACGTCGCATAAATGTCGCTATACTGGCTTACCCACGGACACACTTTGGCTTTACACTCAATGGGTCAAACATGGGTCAAGTCAAATCTCGCTACACTCTCCAACTCCACCAACCTCTGATGTTCTCCATTGGGACTGATGTTGGTCGCGCTGGCGAGGGTGGCGGTGCCGCGCATGCCGTACGCGAAGTTGGAGCTCGTGTTGGCCTGCGAGTGCGACTGTTGCTGCGACTGCGCTTGGGCGCACCGTTGCAGCGGCGGACTGTGGAACGTGCTCGATGGGTACACGGCCGATGGCTGAGATTTGGGGGGTGGGGGGGTTGTGTGTGAGATACTTGGATGTGGTAGTGAGAATGTGAGATCGTATATTAGCCTGTGAAAATCGTTTGAAAAATGTTTGAGGTTTTCTTTCAGGTGGTTTTGACAATGAACAGCTAGTGAATGCATGTAAAATTATGTGTGTATTAAAAACCATATACTCCACAGACATGATCATGCACATCTAGTTCTGCACACGCAAGTTTCGCATCCAATTCAATCTCGAATCTCCAAACATTCCAACTCACAGCTACAACCATATCGAGCGCGTGCGAGCCCTGAAACACGGCCGGCGGGGTCACCTGCCCGCTGTCCGACTGCACGTGCTGCCGCTGCGGCTGTTGCAGTCGCGCCGCTTTGGCCGGCGGCGGCGCGCCGTCGCTGCAGCTCGGGTTCGGCCGCTTGCAGCCCGACGGCGTGGGCGTGTCTGTTTCGGGGGCAGGGGATTTGCAGTGGTGAAAGGGATTATCGACTGTTATCGGAGGGTTAAGGGATTATCGGAGTGTATCTTGAATTTTGAATAGATTCAGTTGTTTCTTCCATTCATTTCTCCACCACCCGCTTTCATAATTCGAAATTTCAACTAAATTGATTGAAATATTGCACTTGAAAATGACCATTCAGCACGGGCCACAGGTACCGAAACTTTGACACACTTGACATGTTAAAAAGCAGAACAACCTCAAAAGCCCATTCTCACCAGCACTATTCGAAGCATACACGACATTCGGCTTCACATCCAGCAGCACATCATTATCCTCGGCAGTGTTTGTGTCGTCGGAGAGGTGCGTGCCGGGCTCGCCGGACCCGTCGCAGGTGGCCGTGCCCGCCACCGGCTTCTTCGGCTTTTTGCGCGGCTTGTACTTGTAGTTGGGATACTCGCGCATGTGCAGCACGCGCAGACGTTCGGCCTCCTGTGTGAATGGAAAATCGAGATTTATATTTATATAAATATTTCAATAAAATATTTACAATACGTCGGCCGGAACCAGGATGATAATTTCATTTATGGGCCTACACAAAATCCATGCTAATTTGTGCTATCGAATACGCGAAATTTATGATAAGTGATAAAAGATTAATTTGTTCAGAAGCTACATTGTGATAATTTTGCGTATTCGATTTTCATTTTCTTTGAATATTTATTCTAGGTTTTTATAAATATGTAAAAGACTCTAGAACCGCAATGGACCCTCACACGCCAGTTGACATAGACACCAAATGTCAACTGGTGCCGATCCCAATTCAAAGCTTGCTGACGAGTGGACGAACGACGTTCAAACACAATCTTTGAATTAGGAACGGGACCAGTTGACATTTGGTGTCGACGTCAACTAGCGTGTGTGGGGCTAATGCAACTGTGATCGACTGTATCAGATTAAATGCCCAACCATTTTCGCATTCATTGGGATCACTCGATGCAATTTTCAATTGCGAAATGCACAAACTTTTCAATTGTCAAAAGAAAAACCACCACACTTTCAAAACTACCATAACCAAAAAACTACCGTAACCCACCTGAATATAAGGCTCCTTAGCCGCATCGGGCAAATCCCTCCATCTTTTGCCCAACTGTTTACTAATTTCCGCATTGTGCAAGTCGGGCGTGACCTCGCAAATTTTCCTTCTCTCAATTTGTGACCACACCATAAATGCGTTCATGGGCCTTTTTATGTGTGAGGATGATTTTTTGCAATTCGTGGCGTCAGTGTACGGGGTGGAGGATGTCTGCATTTGGGTGGGCTGGGGGTTTTAATTAGGGGAATGTTGGAATTGATAGTTTAATTGGAATTTGGGGTTTTTGGGGGGTTGATGAATGGTCTTTATATGCGACAGTTTTTGAGTAATTTTGGAAACTTGCACATGGTTAGTGCTAGCTAACTAAGCATAAGCGTTAGCGTTTTTGAGAACCAAAAATAGTCCCACTGAATAACTTTTTACTATCAAAAAAACATTGGAGGGCACTCTCGGACCATGTAAAATGCCCTTTTAATTGTCAATGTCATGCAAAGTGTCAAAAGTCATGTCCTGTTCTAGTTTACAGGGAATTTTTAAATACTTTTGGCACTTTGCATGATCTTGGTTTTAAGAGGCAATTTACAGGGTCTGGGAGGGGAGTGTTCCCAGACAACCAAAACTTTTTTCAACCACCATATCAAAACGAGATTTTATAAAACCACACCTGCGCGATCCTCAAAGATCCAAAATACTCGCTTGGGTCAACTCGATTCCTATTTGGCAACTCGCCAAAACAGGCATAGTCTTCCATAGCACACGATGGCGAAACGGCTTCCATCTTCAAATGGGTCTGGTGTTGTTTGATCGTGCCCAACGTGTCCACCGCCAGCGAGCTGTGCGAGCTCACCGACAGATTCATCGATCGATTGCGTATTTGAATATATTTCAGTTGACTAGAGGGAGTTTTTGGGAGTGTGAGTCGACAGTTTTTAACCAGGTTTCTGCGTTTTGGATGTGTCGATAAGTTTGGTTGTAAAATATTTTCGTGAATAAAAGATGGCATTTAGGAAAGCGCAAATGAATTGGATAGAATCTGAAAATTTTCATTTCAATGTTTTTGTGATTGACCTTGGGTGAGATATAATTAGCTGGATACAGGAGCAGCCTTAGTGGTAAGTTAGGCCTTATAAGTGGGAATTTCTTCAATTTACACCAGTTCGCTTACTGGTTGGACAATTAATAAACAGTATTGCAATACGCAACTGCATTCTGCCAAGCAAGTTATGATTTTGCATAGCTGCTTTTGCACACGCAGAAACCTTCCCCCAGTTAACGAAAAACACTCACCAACCAGCAAAATGCGAGAACACAATTAATAATATGAAGATTCAAAATTGTACCGCAGCTCACCGCAATCAGACATCACGCGATGTTTTACCTTACTTCACAATGTGTTCGCAAATTGCGGGAAAATGGTCGAATTCAAATACAAAAAAAGGTTTGTCATGAAGAATTGTGCAATGATCAGAATTAATGATTACTGATGCATTTGCACTTGTTCCACTGTATGAAATAGCTTTTTATTAGAACGCTTGTCCTAAAAAGCGTGCAATTATCTAAAGATTATGTTGTATTCAAATATACAGTGGGTGGAATTCGTTTCTGGCTATTTTATCTATATTTAGTATCGGAAGTATATAGCAAACTTGTGTTTTTATCACAGTACACCGGGAGTATATTTCACGACTCAATTATAGCGAAAATTCAATAATAATGTAATTCTGACAAGAAATTTTTGGGGATAGCATCGACGCCAAAAATCGACCAAAACTCGAAAATTGGCGCAAAAATACACAAATATTGTAAACTACTCGAATTCGATTTGGGATAAGCCAGCTGTGTTTGCCAGCCGCGCGGCACTACCGTAATATTGCGAATGTAAAAATGGTCAATACTCAATACACGCTGAAAGCTCAGAAAATGCAGTAGCTTAATCGAAGCTGAATAAAAAAAACAGCGCAATTTCACATTGGTAAACATTGGACCATCGCTGGATGTGCATACATAAATTATGTACACAGATTTCGTACATTTTTCAATACAACAATAGCACCGGGCCATTTTTGAGTGTCCGATCCGAGTGGCGAGAATTTTCCCGTGACGCCACACTTTTCCCAGTAAAAAAATTTGGCGCAAAATGGCGCTACAATGGCGTGGCACGGTTTTGCGGTGCACTGCAAATTTGCAGAAATTGTGAATTTGTAAGATTATGTTAGGAAAAATTCAAGTGCGATCGAAGTGCCAAGTGAAGTGACAAGTTTTAAACATATTTTTCCTGAGTTTAAATTAAGTTATTTACTCGGTAGTTTCTACGCAACTCCAAAATTTCTTTAGATGCTTTAGAGCTTAAGGTAAATTTTCATTAAACTGTTTTGGATTTGACTATGTTCAGCGATTTTTTTTAGAAAAATTTGAGTGTATGTCAAACGTCTCGTTGGATTACCACATGAAAAATATTTAAAAAACGAAGATTTCAAATTCGAGCTTACAAAACCGACAAAAATCCGTGGCGCCATTGTGCGAAATTCGCGATTGTCATTCTGCCATCGCAGAGCAACGTAAAAAAGTACGCAGAATTACAGTCGAAAAAGCGGGAATATAGGCCAGACGCACACTAGTTGACAAGGACACAAAATGTCAACTGGTTCCCATCCCAATTCAAAGCCGACGAACGACGTTCCAGTGCAAAGGTGTTGAATCATGGTGCAAATGAAGGTGTTGCGTTGAAAAAAATATTGGGATTCAAATACTACGCCAGCATGAAGTATAGGTGTAAACAAGTGTCACTCGTCAGCAAGCTTTGAATTGGGGTGGGGACCAGTTGACATTTGGTGTCGCTGTCAATTAGTGTGCGTGGCGCCATAGAAATACATACAATATGGGAGCTTGGCTTTCGCAGGTGGAACGGACTATCGAGCTAAAGTTTTGTTATATTCACAACCATTTTGGGTTGAAAGGTTTTCGGCAAAAAGTTTTTCCTACCGAATGACAATAAGACTTTGCCTTGAAGCAGTGGGATAATTGTGAATATGTACGTTTGAAGCTTATAAAGATGCACCAATTATTTCAACTTAATATATTACAATTGATGAGATTTCACTAAAGTATCAAAAAATGGCGATCAATTGTAGCTTAATATTGAAATGTTTTATTTTCAATAAACTTTTTTCATAGGATATCAAATGAAAAGTGATCCACTCAAAAAAATATTCACAATTCTCAGAGCAAACAAGATCATTACAGAAAAAAATGTGCCAGAAAAAGTGACAAATTTACAGCTATTTATTTACAATGAAATTTGTGAACGATTCGCCAGGCTATAAGCATTTTGCAGCACATCGGATAAGTACTAAAAGATCACTATCGAATCTGTATATTTAAGTAAATACATTTTTTTAATCAGATTTTCAAATGAGGTGCATTAAAATCAATCAGTGTGGTAGCTCAATCTTTGCGCATTTTTTAGATTGTATCAAATGTTCATGGGTCTGTTTATCTACATCAGATTAGGGTTCAACGATTAGTATAGGTATTTTAACCTGTTTACACCATTTCTCATATTGAATATAAATAAACTTCGAAAGTTTTTAAACAATATGAAATCGGGGAATATCGGATATCTAGAAATTTCATATCGAATATCGACATAAAAAACTCATATCGTCAGAAATTTAAGTCAAGATACCTAGAATCGATCTAGTTACATACAATATCAGTTTACCACGGTCCGAAGAACGCAAAACGTATTATATAATACGCATGCGTAACTTTTCAAGCGTAAAAAAGACACGTATTTAACTGTAGCGGATTACATATTGATTGCATGCGAATGATTATGATGCATCATGTGATAAACGTTAATGAGTGAAATCATGCAAATGGTAGAGTGAAATGGCCCATGCACTAATTCACAAATTTGTACACTCAGTTTAGTTCGTCGCAAAAGTTGACATTATATTTATTTTATGCCATTTCCGTATCGACATTGGAAGATTATTTTTCGAAAATAAATTGTGTATTTGTATTTACACTATTCGAGTTGCTTAGTTCGATTCAAATCTATCTGAAAAAAATCAAATTTTAAGCAAAAAAATTTTTTTTGCCGTCCTCACTTCACGCCTGTTCCCAGGCGAGTCGAAATTTGTGTAAAAATTTCCACTGCAATGAACACCGACTAGACGAAATTGCGCGCAAAAACGATGAAAATATTTGAATATCACCACAGACAGAATGGATTACGATATAAACATTACACCTGGGTGCCAAAAATTGTCGGTGTCAGCGGCAAAAAATTCTTAGACATGTTTACTAAAAAAAGTTTACTCTCAGAACTAAGCTCAAATTGGGTGCTCATAAATCAGCTTTGAACCTATTTGAGTTTACCAGAATGAGTTATTTAAAATATTCCCCGATTTTAGTTGACAGACCTCATTCCGGTAAACTCAAAAGCCTTCAAAGACGATTTATGAGTTTACAAAAGTTCCAGTTTACTGGCAGTAAACTGGTGTGCGCAGCGACAATACTGTGAAATTAGTGGGGGATTGGTGCTAATTAAATTTGTAGGAGCCAAGTTACCGTTTCCGGTTTAAATTTTTACCGCCCGAAAACTAAAAGTAGTGACCATTTGGTTTTGCGATATTTTTTTAAAACAATTTTCAAAAAAATCACGATGAATTTATTATAAATATCGAAAAAGCGGATATTTATTATCGATGTCACTTCAAGTTTCCGCGGCGGCGTCAAAGATGTGTGAAAAAACACATTGATTGATCACTTTTTTTCGCAAAATGCATCCTAGACTCGTGAATTTATCATTTTTAATATGTATTTAGACAAAAAGACAGTTCTGTTTCATCTACATTTTTTTCTGACCACTGAAAAATTAAATAAATAGCCAAAGCGGCATAAAAAGGTTGAAAAAATGATTCGTTTGCATTCACCCGATTAAAAAAATACGATCGGACGACCCGCAGATTCACAAATAGACGAGAAAAATTGCCAAAAAGCGTCAAAATTACACTGAACATTTGAGCACTTTTTTGCACATGTTCAATGCAATCATATCTACACTGAATAATTTGCTAATGGCTAGGAGTAGAGTAACATAAGTTTCAAAAAACAGAGAAATGGAACTTCAGCTACTTATCCACTACAAACTCACTATGTAAACAGGAAACAACCAAATACAAATACACAAAAAATCCATGAAATGCCTACCAAAACAATGCTTCAATCCACTTGAAGTAGGCTTAAACACCCCCAAACCTAAAAAGTGGCACCTTGAGTAAACAGAGTAAAGCATGGAAAAACGACAGTAAAATGCAATTTCTTTTTGCCTGGGGCTGAGCGGCAGCTCAAACATTGCACCACAAAAGTGGGCGGAGCCTAATAGCTCGCGAGCATCATGCTTTCTTACTGGGGGAAGTGTTTGCGATACCGTAATTTTTATAATTGAGGGGTGTGTCATTTTGAAGGTAGAGATGTGATAAGAAAAAATCGGGAAGGCTGATGCCAGTCCCGGACCCTGTAAAATGTTAAATGTCATGCAATGTGTCGAAAGACATGTAAAATGGCCTTGAAAATGTGAAACGTTAGCTGATATTGCCAGGACAATTTACATGACTCTTGACACTTTGCTTTGCATGACATTTGACATTTTTCTGAGTCTCTGGCTCATTTCAATGCGTGTGAATATGATCATTGCGTTCACTTCGTGAAATCTGAGGAGATGGTTGAAGAGAAGACAAAAACCAAACTGATGTAATAATGTTACTCTATTTTAATCATATTTGACGCAAAGATGATAGCGGATCGTGTTTTCACTCTTAAGGCTGATAAACTATTCAATATTAAACAATTTTCTAGAGCGGCGCGGTTTCAAACAAAACAAAAAACAGAAGTGCATGAAAATGAAATGCAAACGTGCACCTTTCATGACCAAAATTCGGGCACTTTCACAGCTGTGGCTGAAGAAACATTTCTCACGCAGTTTGATATTCCGAAATCGCATCTCCACCCCCCAAAAAACATCATGCACACGCACAGTGACATCACACAAATCGCAAAAATACCAAAAATGCACATGCACACTCGCAGCGGGGATTTAGAACCAGCGGAAAATGTAAGTTGAGACCAGAATTTATCCATCTGGCTGGCTGGTTACTTTGGAACTTACCTCCCAAAAACTTTATCCATGTTCACACGGATGCCACACATAGCGATTGTGATGCGACTGCATGCATTTACGCGTGTGATAGCACTGTTTTGCATGCGTAAATGCATGTGCACTGTGTGGGTGCAGCACGTCATGCTCAAGTTTATATAGTGAAAGGACCCAAATATGCTTTGCACGGAATGTTACCGTAATTTGATGAATATAAAGTCATGTGGGAAATGCTGTTTTAATTAGACTAAATGGGGCTGAAACCCAGGGTGTATTATGGCGAAGAAGTTAAGTGCACTGCGATCATAGTGCTTTACAAGCTGCAAAATATTAAACAAAAAAATGTAGGTTTGAAATGAGAAATAGGCACGGAAAAATTAGACAAATGGATAGCGTATTTCCTAGAAATTTGTTCTGAGTGCCGATCTTGAGGGAGGGGGGTATTTCGAGGGTGCGGGTGTTTCGAGAGGGGTTATTCGAGGAGCAGTTATCATACACTAATGCAGAAATAGTGCATGTTGCAGTTTTTCAGTGCGACGGTTTGACCACTTTCTTTGGTCTCATGCAGCCTTGATGTAACTCTGACGGTATCATGTCAAGCAATAACTTATAAATGAAAAATGTCAAGTCAATTAAAAATAAACTTTCTTAAGATCAAGCACTTTTCACTTAACTTGACAGTGTGTGGAATCGCCCTCTCGTCATCACTTCACCTGTCAATAAGTGACAATTAAAGTGAAAAATTGACATCCAAAATGTCCAGGTCAAAAATGGTCCATACAGCTAACGCGGACATAAATAACTCAAACTAAACTCGATCGACTCTACTGAAACGTCTCAAACAACCCAAATCTATATCCCAAAACCGGTGTCAACAGGCGTGACAGGAAACACGCAAATCACCATGCAAAAACGCGCTATTAGCGTTGGGAAAATTACCACTGCACTTTTATGGCGAAAATACTTTGTATTTTTTTGGGGGGGGGGGGGGGAAAGTAAAAGTGATTTAAGTTGAATGAAGAAGTGTGTGAATTTTTTTTGACACATTACACTTTGTAGTATTTATATACTGTTTGTCAGTCCATGACTATGTGCATGATAACTGTCTATTAATCAAGATTGACAAAATTACAAAGCAAAAACCGATTTATGTCAGCAACAAAAAACTCTACCAAGCAACAGTCTCCTCCATCGAAACAAGAAATAAAAAACAACTACCTTATAAAAATTCTGGCGCTTGGCGCTATAAAAAAGAAGGCGCCATGGCGCCAACCCTGGCGCCATTTATAATCATCACGCCAAAACCACTAATAATAATGTGGGCGCGTGCCGCACTTGCGGAGTTGCGAGACTCGCTTGTATACAGGCGAATAAATACGATATTAGTCCAGCTGTTAATTCCGCAAGTGGAGAAGTGACAAAAAGTGGTTCAGTGGTAGTTAAGTGACAGCGAAAGTGATAAGTGGAGCAGCGTTTTCATAACACATTGAATATTTCACTTATAACTTTGACTAAGTGCCACTCTCAGACCCTGTAAAGTGCACTGCAAAATGTCAAATGTCATGCAAAGTGTCAAAGGTCATGTAAAGTTACCTGTAAAATGTCAATGTTTTCTATTGTCCAGATTATATTACATGACGTTTGAAAGCATGACATTTCCCATTTTACAGGGTCTGGGGGTGCCCCCAGGTGGCAGTCCCAAGCCCTGTAAAGTGTAAAGTAAAGTGTCAAATGCAAAGTAAACTGTCAATTGTCATGCAAATTTCAGTAATAAAATCTTTTCTTTTTTGTTTTGATTGACACTTTACTTGGCATTTGACTTTACATTTGACACTTTACTTTACACTTTACAGGGCTTGGGACTACCCCAGCAAATGGCATTTTCCCTGTCACTTAACCACTTGCGGAATTTGCGCCAGGTGCTATTTCCCAGTACCGCACTTGCATAATAAGACGCATGTATTTACATATCTTCGAGAACCCCGAAAAACCAACTAAAACAGGTTTTCAAACATCCCCCGCGCGGCCATGCAAAAAATTTAGTCCACTACAAAAGTATCGCATACGCGCCGCGCGCCACGTGTTTTATGATTGTAAATAAGGTATTGTTGTCGGGTGTATTAAAGTAAAGTAGGTGGTATATCTACACGCTGTTTATATAGCGGCACAGGCGGGAAAGTGTCGGTCAGCTCGGAGAGCTCGCCGGACACGGCGCAGCAGTTCGTGTTGGACAGATGCGTTTGGGCGGCCCAGCGCACTGTGAACTTCCGTGGAAATTGTCAAGTGAGTGAAATGTTCATCTAAGATTACACCTTTCAATTTTCTATCCCATATTACATGACATTTTAGAGAGTAATGGACTGCTCTTTAGTGTAAATACGCAGGTGTATTTTTGTCTGTTTGCTTTGATTGTAGTATAGAAAAAATTACTTCTAACCACGAAAGTACCCACCCATGTCGCTGTGGACAAACTAGCATATTCGTGGCTTCGCAGAGGCCCAAACGAAGATTTCCATTACATAGGCTTAACTTGTTCCAGCATTACTACATTGGTACATGATGAAACTGTAAAGTTTTAAAGTATTTCACTTTAAAATATTACAAAGTTTTCTCATCACCAAAAGTTTGGACAGGCGTGACAGAACATATTATTTATATTTACTCATCCTGGCTCACAAGTGGCACAGTTTACAACAGGTACAGATATTGACAATGCTTTCACTGCCCACATTTATCCAAATCGCAATAATTGTAAATACACAGGGTAGCAGAGTATATTACAGCGCGGTATATTATTACATATTTTGTATTTACACATAAGCCACACGCCCAAACAATCACATTCAGGTAATACTAATATATATATATACTCACGTTAATCTCATTTCAGTGCGGAGTACATCCAATCAGAGTTGTTAAAAGTGTACGCTAATGTATAGTATTTATCGTTTACTCTCCCCCTGAGTACAGACAACGTAAAGCGGAATTTTTTACTTTTATTCATGTGTAAATGTGAGTAAAATATTAACAGTGAGTATTTTTGAGAAGTTTTCCCTCAATTTTCACTCAAAATCACTAATTTTCACACCTTTTTGACCATTTTCACTATGTTTTCTGCCTTTTTCCAATTCTGTGCCATCAAAAACACTATAAGCCTATCTGAAATACATTTTCTGTATTCGAGTACTTTCAAACTGAACACGTAAAAGCAACTACAGGTACTTTTCTCAGATGTAACATAAACACATTTACCCGGTACTTGAGTATACGTATTTCAAAAGTAAACGTAAATACGTTTTAACAACTATGCACGCAATGTATATGGCCAGCCACAGTCAAAAATTAGGTAGTAAATACATATTTAGGTATATGTAACTTGATGCAGGTGCATACACATGAGGATAGGTGCGCTTAGCACAGTGCACTTGGTTTGTTCACTTCCCAAGTGTGTCGCTACACAAGCATGTCGAATTCATAGTCTACCCACTGTACACTCTGCATTGACTTTCCAATCTGAATAATGATCAATATATATATACCGTATATCCTCGAATAAGACCCCAGGGGAGTTATTTTTTCGTCAGAGTTTTTGAGGGGGGACTTATTCAAGGGGGGGAGTTATTTTTTCCTCAGAAACTTGGACTGAATTCATCGTATGAATGCATTCTGTCAACTCATGTAATCCATGTATTTAACAGTTCAACAACAAAAAAAAGTTTATACACTGTGTACATGTCATGTATCTGCTGTCGCTGCCATACGTTAACATTCTTTTTTAGTTCATCGATCATTTTTGTAAATTTTATAGCATATTTTTCACCCAGCGGGGGATATATTTAAGAGGGGGGAGTTATTCGAGGGGAAAGTTATTTTTTCGTCAGTGTTTTTGAGGGGGGAGTTATTCAAGGGGGAGGAGTTATTCGAGAAGGAGGTCTTATTCGAGGATATACGATATATATATATATATATATATATATATATATATATATATATATATATATATATATATATATATATACAGGGGTGGGCATCTTCAGTTACCGCTGGAAAAACGCGATAGCTTGAGCTACAGTTGAGCTATCACAATGAAATTTTAACACAATAGAGTAGACTCCATAGGAC
>OZ038458.1:2833919-2908334 GCA_964036195.1 Sphaerolaimus hirsutus | reverse complement strand
GTTATTCAAGGGGGAGGAGTTATTCGAGGGGGAGGTCTTATTCGAGGATATACGGTATATATATAAATAAATATATATATACCGTATTTCCTCGAAATACCCCCGGGGGGTTTATTGTTTCAGAGTGAGAATTTTGAGGGGGGGTTAAACGAGGGGGGGGGGTATTTCGAGGGGGGGGTTTATTATTTCGCCAGAATTTTTTTGAAATTCCAGTACTAAAATGTCGTCTGAAACGTACGCAGACGTCGAAAAAGGCAACAAAAATCGCCATTTATAAGACTCTAAAGACATTTATAAGTGTGTAGACGTACAAACACTGTTCTCACATAACAGAGTCATCTTTTTTAACGTGTGTTTTGCATTGCCGGGATGACAAACCGCAGCCTTTGTCATTTACGTTCTCTATACACTAAATTTGGGGGGGGTATTTCGAGGGGGGGGTTTATAAGTTCATAGTGTCCATTTTGAGGGGGGGTATTTCGAGGGGGGGGGGTATTTCGAGGGGGGGGTATTTCGAGGAAATACGGTATATATATATACATAAATATATACATATATATTTTCGCACACATAATTTGCCATGCGACTAAATTATCCAATTATGTATTTTATGCAAAGCATGAGATTATAATGGCTTCTTTTCTGGTTCCGTTGGGAGAAATAGTGAAGAAAAAGTTTGTTGTTTTTATCATTTTAAATGAACTGGATACTTGCACTTAGAAATTAAACACTTGGCAGTCGTATTTGAACATCAAACATTTTGTAGCGATTTATACTCATTTGGTGTTGAACTTCAATGTGAAATGAATGCGATTTGGTGAATGCAATGAAGTGAATCAATTGCGGTGTTTTATACCCAACGTGGTAATGGAATATCATGCACAGACTCAAAACTCGTCCACATCATGTGACAATTTTTTTTGGACAAAGTTTCAAATTCTATGTAAATGACCCGTAAAGTTTTCTGATTCCTGCTAAGTTTCAAGTGTCGAACATATTCACATTTTACCAGGAAGTCGCGTACAATTTCACATAAATATAACAGGGTTCTCCATCGGTTCACTGTACAGTGTACACAATAAATACATAAAAAATAATAAATACAAAAAAAAAAATTCATATCAAAATCTCAATAAAATGAACACGCACTAAGTGGGTGACGTCAAGCAAACTCGCACATTGAAACTTCATAAAAAATGTGGGTGCGCCGTTGGTCATCTACATTTGCAAAAACGGATATCTCGATGATTGGCGGGATGCAAATTTTGGGCAATTTTCGGCAAAAATCAACCCATATGCGTCTATTGTCGCGGCGGCGCACCTCGATAAACTTATCATATTTTTGTAGATTTTCTATAGCATTTTGACGCACAATAATGATGATTTTCCGATCCCGATCATTTTTGTGTTTGGTCCGATACAATGAAAAAAAGTGGCGGCGCTACGCAAAAAAATTTCCATTCAAAAATAGATTATTGCTTGCGATGGATTTATTTTTGAGTCGATTGAAAATTGGCATGCAAATTTACAAGGACAATTAAATAAATACAAATTTTTGCCAAGCAGCCGATAATTACCAAAATTATTTAGCAAAAACATTCGAAAACGGTAAACATCAAGCGCCAAAAACACGGCGCCAAAATTATAAGGCAAGCGCGCGATAGCACAGAAATTTCAGTTTACAAAAATTAACCTGGACGGACTGTCGACCTACATAAATTGCTTGCAGAAAACAGGCAACTAGCGTTGGGATGAAAACCCGACCCGAGTTTGCACCGCGACACTATTTTTGTGCACAAACCAAAAATGAGTAAAAATATTATTTTGAATTATGCAGGTAGATGATAAGTGAACTTACAAATGACAAACTTAGAAGCTACTTGACTTATGACTTCACAAGACTTATAAGTGACACACACTTTAACTTTTAAGAGCACTTAAGAGCACTTACCAGTAAACCTTTATCTTAAAATCTTTAACATACTTTAAAATCGTCACTAGACAAAGTGTGAAGTTGTCCCCAGCCATTAAAATTCATTCTGCAGCTTCACTATCACTTTCAGTTGAACAAGAAGGACCCAACTTCAAATCGACCCCTTTTTCAAATCGGGTCGGGTCGGGTCGGGTCGGGTCGGGTCGGGTTTCGAAGTCGAAACACGTGTCAGGTGAAAATTCAAATATTTTCCGTATGGGTCATCTTGATCACGCGCGCGACCGCCGCCGATTTACAGAAGTTTTTGCGCGTTTTACACACGGCCGCCGGAAATTGACTAGTGACGATTTTGCGTAATGGGAACGCGCAGTGTAATTGGTGGAAATTATTTGGAATAGCCCCCCCCCCCACCATTTACATTGAATGTTGGCAGGGAAACGCGTTTTTATATATTTAGTATATTTTTGAAGGGGTGCGCACTGCAGCTGGACTTTTTCGATAATCTGTGGCAGATGAAATTTTGTAGAAATTTTTTTAAAAAAGTTATCGCAAGCTTCTAATTTGAATTTTGGAAAAGTGTCCACTTGCGATGGGTTATTTTTGTCCACATTTGGCAATGTGTATGTGGAAAAATGCAAGTTGTCTGATTGGAAATAGGTATTTTTTAAATGTTCTTTTCTACTGCGATTTACTCCAACGGCGACGGGTTTACATGCGGAAAAGCGAGAAGCCTGAGCGTGTTTATGAAACTACCTACCGTATTTCCTCGAAATGGGTGATTCTTTCAGAGTGATAATTTTGAGAGAAAAACGTGAAAAATGCAACAATAACCACCATTTATAAGTTTTTACAGCCTTATATAAGGATGTAGATGGTATAAACGATGTTCTAACGTAACACAGTAAGTCTTTTGAACGTCTGTTATGCATTTCTCGGACCACAAATTCATAGTGCCGATTTTGAGGGGGGGGGGTGTTTCGAGGGTGGTATTTCGAGGAAATACGGTAATTATAATCGGAAAACGGAAACCTGGTTCAGAATGCGCTTATCAAAAATCAAATGTAAAAACAAAAAACGCGATTCTAAATATTCTGTTTCCGGAAGATATTTAAAAATTCGATTTTCCAATTTTGAAATATGACTCCCCGTTCCTAACTGAAATTATTCCAACCATTTAATTTCGACCACTGAAAAATGGAAATATGCGCCAAAAAGTCGACAGAAACGCATCTCGATGTAAAAAGATATTATCAAAACCTCGAGCATGTGCGAAATGCGAAATGCCGCAGTCGGTTTGCAAGTTTCAAACTGTAACAGCTGACCGGCGGACTGTACAACGCGCGCGTGGACGCTAATAAATGGAGTATATGACTGACGGGTGATTCAAATGCGCCAACGTGACTTGGTGCTGCATGTGCTACCAGAGTTATGTCACTGTCTGGCACTGTGCCAACACGTCAAATAGCATATTTGGAACGTATATTTACCACCCATACAGTTTTGTAGAAAAACGTGACATGAAAGGTTTAATGAGATGAGAATGGATGGAGTGAATTGCGGCAAAAAATTCCGTTAATTTCGAAGCTTTTTACCGCGTAGCACCATTTTCTATGGCGACAAAATCTTGGTGAAAATTGAGTACCACACGCAAACACATGTTTCAAGCATAGCTGGTCAAACGTATTTACGTTTACTCGATAATTACGGATACTCGAGTACTGCGTACATACGTTTACATTTCCTCCAGAAAAAATACCGGTACTCACTTACTCGCGTACTTTTTAAAAGTACGCGAATACAGAAAACGTATTTCAAACAGCCTTTTTATAGGCTTTTTCAAGGGATAAAGGAAAAAAGGAAGAGAAAAGCTATAAATAGGGACAAAATATCCAAAATAGCACTAAAATAGGCAAAAACACATTAAATGATGAATATTATGGTGAAAAAGTTCAAAAATAGGTGATTTTGAGCGAAAATTGGGGCAAAATTTCACAAAAATACGCACTTTTACGTTTTCCGAGACAAAAGTTATTTACTCACATTTATTCAGGAGTAAAAGTGGAAAATAAATACTTTACGTTACGTTTACTTTCCAAAATGTTCAGTACTTAACACAACTCTGGTTTCAAGCACAGTTAAATAAGGTTGCTTGAACATTGGCACCAGCTGAAAACTTTTTTGGTAATTTTGGCGCATTTAATTGGCTAGTGAGCAAAGCTAACGCACGCTTCATTTATAATTTATACATAAAACGTGGGAAAAAGACGGGACAATTTTTTTCATCCGTGTTTTCAAATTGTTGCAAAAAATGCGCTTTCCGGGGTCAAAAATTGAAATAGAAGCTTGAAAAATCAATTACAAAGTAAGTAAGTTAGCTATTCAACTGCATTGGAAACGATTTTCACATTTCACAAAAAAATATATACAAAATAAAATATTCCTCATACACACTTTTTTAAACCTGTCGTGGCAGAAGTGCGCAACTTAAGTGAGAACATTTAAGTTTAAAAACCCGCTTTCCAAAAAAAAACACCTAGCACACTTTAAAAAAATTAGCCCCAACTGCTCAAGCCCAAACTGGAGCAGGGGATCAATCGATTACGCAAAACTATTTATCAATAAAATACGGAAAGTTTGCCGAAATGAAACGTCACTTATCCAGAAATGATGCGCGCGTCGCCGCCGCAGATTTTGGGAGAAACTCGTCCGGTGCAATTGTAAAAACTAATACAGAAAATGAAATTTAAATAGTACCCCCGTGGTTTTTTGGAAATTTAAATTGTACCCCCCAAATTTGGAATGGGGTGGTGTGAAATGTTTGCATATGTATATAAATATTGTATGTAGTCAGGGACGTAGCCAGGATTTTTGAGCGGGGGGGGCGGATTGTATACGGAGCCCGGCGAACGGGGGGGGCGGCGCCCCCCCCCCCCTAAAATTTTGCCTCTGCAGTAGGGGATTGGCGCCATGGCACCAGCGCCATTCGTAGGCGTGACGCCATGGCGCCGCTAGCGCTGGCATTGGCGCCAAAACAGTTGTATACGTCTGTATCTTACAGGCATATACAGCGACAAGGACGGAATTTAGGGGGGTTTTACCGGCTTTGAGGCCGCGGATACTGGTCAAATGAAAATATATGTCGTGTGACGGTAAAATGCGCGCTTGCGCGCAAAATTTTTTAAAACTGATAAAAGCGTCTTCTGGAAGTGCCATTTTTGGCACATTTTTTGGCCCGGCCCGAGAAGGGGGGGGGCGGCCGCCCCCCCCGCCCCCCCCCCCTGGCTACGTCCTTGTATGTAGTTGTGGTTGAAATGTGATTTTTTGGAAGAACATTTTAGGATTTTAAACAGTATTTACATACTCTTCAGTTGGCGGATAAATTTTTGTATGCATCATAAAACTGAAAAGAAGCTTTCTTGGCCGATAAAAATCAAATTTGTCGATAAAAAATTACCCCACCAAATATGACGACTATGCAACATGAAATGATTATACCGAAGAACGGTCTACAATGAAATGTACAATATCCCATCTGAATAAAAAATCTAAACATTTTTCCAAATTTTTCCCGATGAAAAATTTCCCATCACCACCAAAATTTCAATGGGGAACACTTGATGCACTAAAGAAGATCCCCCACAAAAATATACATTATCACACGCATAAAAACGGCCGCACCCCGTTCTAATCATTGATTTCCGCAGATATCTTTAATCATTTCCAAATGACCGAAAGTTGTGCAATACTTTTTTCGGTGATTTCGCGGGAGAAGCACTAATTTTTGATCATTTTGCACACTCAGGTCAAAAGTACTTGTCTGCATGAAGATCCTGGTGGGGCAATGCAATAACTATTTCGAAAGCGTTTTTAAGTTATGTTGGGTAACAAACAGTATATTCACGCATGCTCATAACAATCTCTTATGAAAATAATAACTACCGAATTTCCTTGAAATACCCCCCCTCTCAAAATACCCACGTCTCGAAATACCCCCCCCCCTGAAAATGGCCACTATGAATTTATTAGCCCCCCCCCTCAAAATACCCCCCCCCCAAATTGAGTGTACAGAGAACATACATGACAAAACTGCGGTTTGTGATTGGGGCAATGCAAAACACACATTAAAACAATGCATTGTTACGTTAGAACAGTGTTCATGCCATCTACATACTTATATTTACAAGTCAATAGACTCTTATACTCAATAGCGTATATTGAACTTCTGTACATTTTCAAATTTTACTGAAAACCATGCAATTTCACATTCATAGAATTTGTGTTGCATCAGAACTGAAACACTTGCGAGTTTTTGGTTATCCCAAGTACATTTGGATAGAACGCGATAAATATACCGCCAGCGGATTTGGAAAAACAAATAGTGAAAAAAACGGTGTGACTCGATCAAACGAAAACGAAAAATGATAATAATCCTACTTCGACAAATCGAAAACTGCGCTGAAAAATGAGAAAATGAAAAAAACGTATTTCAATATCAATTTCAGTTGATCATGTCTGCAAATGGAAGATCGCCACAAAATTTACAACAATATTTACGATAAAAGTCTACACAATTTTTTTGTGTTCATTGATGAAGCTTTATTAGCTTGACCCGCATTTTCGGACGAGCCGATAAATTGAAATGGTTGAAAATTCCGCAAGTGTACAAGTAACAAGATAAATGGCAGGTTATAAGTAAAGTTATAACTTATAAGTTAACTTTTAAAGTGAAAGGGAAAACTTGTCACTCTACTTATAACTGTACTTAGCACTTTTTTGTCACTCGTCCACTGGAGGAATTTGTACAGATTGTAATGATAATTGTCGAAACAAAGTATCGGTCTGCCCGAAAATGTAGTTCGGACAAATAAAACTTCACCTATAAAATATATATTCATCAAAACCCTAATATTTTAAATAAATAATTCTGTGCATGTATTTTATTTACGTATCCTAATCGCAAGCAAATAGAAAGCCAGTTATCGCTTTCAAACTAAACAAAATCCCAAGTTTATATAAACATTGGCACCTGCGCTGAACCAAAAGGCAAACATATTAATCTACCTAGCTAAACGAAGGTGATTTCTAGAAGTCATGGACTACAAATGCTGCGAATTTTTATGGCCCAAAATTCGCACGATAAATGCGCATATTTAGGTAAATAGGTATTTGCATATTTATTGCTTCATAAGATGCGGTGAAGTAATTAAAAAATTCATTTTGCCTAATTAAACGTCTAAAAGTCACTTTTAAAGTGTCACTCGGGCAGCCCGATTAATGACCAGACCCGTACAATGACGTCATGTAAAAATAAAAACTGTTACACATTATAAGTTAAGTACAATCAGGCAAATTCGGGTAATCCGATAGCCGGAATCGGGCGAAATCACTATTACAAATATGTGCAGTTTTAAAATCTTAATTGTAAAATTTTATAACAGTCAAATATTCAGTAGTACCCAGTTTCTTTATCATACTCCAGAAGAATATAACTAAATCAAAATAAAGAAAAAATAAGAAGAGCATCTCTGAATATCATCAATATCGCTCAAAATAAAAACACTCCGACCGGCAAGTGTCTTTGATGAATACTTTTATGAAAAATAATGCAATTTTGTCCAATGTCCATATGGGTAGCGCGGCAAAAATTGTTTTTACAAAACAGCAGGTGGTGTAAAATGGCCCCCCGTTTCACACCTGCCCCAGTGCCATCACTCAAAATATTTGCTATAGTTTACCGCGTATTGAAAAAACAACAAATCACGCGATAAAATTCGATGTTTGGAACTTGGATAATTTGTGAAAATAATTTCCCACTTTTGACCAACTGACATTGGCTAAAAATGTGTATTTGGATTTGTAGCAGATTGCAGCTGTTGCAGCGAGTGTAATTTACTTGAAAATCTGCATAATTTATGTGTAAATACATATTTTTAGGTTTCCATGACGCACTACAACTGAACTGCGCCAAAAATCCCCCCTGTACACTGGCCGTCAAGTGGCAAACATTAGCTGTAAACTTTGCGCTACTTTTAAATCGTGTGTCGTTAGCCAAGTTACCAAATGCAACAAGTGTTAGACGGATATCATTGCGTGGTGCGCCTTCCAAATTTCCACTACCGATTAACCTTCATTTGAAAAGAATGATTAATGTTTAAAAAATGGAAAAAAATTTCTATGCTAAAAAAATAGAGAAAAACTTATCAGAAAGCATTTCACTGTAGTGAATATTTTACAAAACTTTGTGTGATGCTAATAAACATCACAAATTCTCGTAAAAAACTTCAATTATATACCAGCAGCCCAAAAAAGCAGAAAGTTGCATAACGCTACAGTTACCTAACGCTACAGTTCGCAACGCGTGAACGCCACGGCAGTAAAACGCTGCTGAAAAAAAATCGGAAGGCAGATGATGAACAACTAAAACTTCGCAAGCGAGCGCATGGAGCGATCACTCAAAAACATGCAAACTTTAAGTATAATTTGGGACTTTTAGTGCAAATCTGGCGAGCTGCCTAATGCCTTTTTACAGTCGTATATATACCGTATACCCTCGAAATACCCCCGGGGGGTTATTATTTCGCTAGCAAACTTTGAGGGGGTTAATTCAAGGGGGGCTTATTCCAGGGGGTACAATATCATCAGAAATAAATGTCCGTGAAGGTTTATTTTTAGTAAAGAAAAGGCTGTTACATACCCAAAACCGGTAAAAAATGTGACCAAACAGGATAAAAATACTTGGACATAATCGATGCATATATACGCAAACTCGTCTATGAGTGGCTGAATACACGATGTTCCTTATTTCAGACCGGGGGGGGGGGTTCAAGGGGGTACTTTTTCCTCAGCTCGCTCAGACCTGAGAGTATTTCGAGGGGGTTAATTCAAGGGGTGGGTATTTCGAGAAAATACGGTACGTAGTCATTTGCAAAATGCGCCATGTTCGGCAAATACTTCACGCGTGTGCATCTGTTTTATCTCTGCGACGCAATCCTCCAAATTTTACAATACACGCGGACTTTTGTAATTTTGTACGCGAAGGCCCGTGAAATGGTGGCAGTTGGTAATAACACGGCCTAATTTTGGGAGAAATGCGCATTTTGTAAGTGAGTCATTTGACAAGTTACCTAACTGCTGTTGCACCAGGTGCCAATTCTGCAAGTGGAAAAGTAGGACAAAAATTTTAGAAGTGAGAAATAATATGAGAAGTGAGAAGTCAAATCAGAAATGAGAAGTGAAGTGAGAAGTAGAAAGCTAAAAGCAAAAGAATTTAATATAAGTAAAAAGCTAAACTTCAGAGCTAAAAAAAGATCATCTCACTCCTCACTTCTAAAATGGTTTTATACTTCTTCACTTGCGGAATTACCCCAGCTGCTGGGGGTTTTCTGTCTGCTAAACTCCTTTCACTACTTCATTCACCTTATCAAAAAGCTTTCAGCTTTCTGTCAAAGTTGATCAGAGCTTTTTTGCCAAATATTGTATTTGAAAGTTTATTAGTCACTGTACATGAAGCTATGAACTTTGTAAGGAAACTTCTTGACTGACATGCTATTTGACAGGAACAGTGAATATTTGGTGAAAGAATGGTAAACAGAAACATCAAGTGCAAAAACATCCTGATCATTCTAAAAAAAATAAGTGGAACTTGCACCTGCACATCAATCTTGTGTTAAGTAAAATTGTGTCAATCATTTAATCGCTTGCGAAACGAACAGCTTGTCAAGTGATACAGGTGCTATTTCTCGGTGAACATCAACCTGAAGAAGCTCCACCGCACCCTACTGTGTTTGCAAGAATATGGGAACACTTTGAGTAGATTATAAGTCATATTTCCCTTCCTGATGCCCCAAAGACGGTAAAAATGATGTTGCGTATATATTTCACATTCAGTGGATTACTGTAGCGCTGTTACAACACCGTGCGCGTCACGCACGGGGGAAATTTCGCCGCAGACAGATGTCCGGTATGTCCGTCCTGGAGTTTCGCGCAAATTTGTCATCATTTCGACACATTTAACTTATACGAGACAAAAAAAATTTGGCACTTTTCCAAATTTTTGGGTAAAAGAGCAGTTGTATAGTAGTTGCGTGTGATAATTGTAAATGCATGTCATAAAATATTAATAGTGTACGATAGATTGGAGGCACTTGCTCCCAATTACATATGTATATAATTAATCAACTTTGTGGAAGTCTGCAGCCTGACCTCTATGTGGCTGGCCATAGATATTGCACAGAGGTCAGTTAACAGGTGCACATGCACAGTGTGCATTAGGTATCAACACTTATGTCTAGCACGGTACAGTGAACTTTGTGCAAGCCAACGCCCAACTTACGCAACCCGATACAGATAATGAGCGATGATGTGCCATAAAGCAATCAAGTGATTATGATCAGTGGACAATGGCCGGGTACCCGGAACCGGCTGTGTCTTTTGCATGTGACAAGTCTATAAGACAGCAGGTGGTTTGCATGCATTTCTTGCCTAGTTAGGACACATCGCAGTACTGATAAGGTTCCGTATATAGTCATGGAATGATGTAATGATTGAGAGATTTGATTTTATTGCAATTTCGAACGCTCATGTTATGTAACACTTGGCTTGTGAGTGAGATAAATTGTGCTTCGAATATTTAAAAAAATTAAAAAGAAGAGACTTTCTTACGTGAAATAAATATTAATCAATGAACTTGTGAAATGCCTGAAATTTTTATCGAAATTTGTCGTTCTATGAACATCAGGGTTGAACTGCGCAGACCGGCTAAAATCAAATAAACTTTTTTAGAATTCTTACATATAAATACTAGTGTGTTTAAATATATACCCGGACACGAATAAAATGATGGACGACATAGCATTGCAACAAATTCAAAGTCATTCATAAATCAACACCGAACACACATGAATGAAAAATTGTACTTTTGTGTCTAATACTCTGAAAATAATTAGTCAAAAATAGTAGACGAATAAACCAAAAAATGCAGCTGCCGTTCAATAATTTCTTTTGTGAATGGAAAGAAACGCCCCCACACAGCGGAAATGTTAATTTGTCGAAAAAATTTGATTGATTTAGATTTTGTATCGAGATAAATTAAAATGCTGGAACTTTTTTTACTCGTGAGTCATAGGTGAAAAATATATCTGGGGGAGGAGAACGCAGAAAAACACAAAGACCATGTAAAACGCGCAAGCTGTGAAAATGTCACAAAATATACTGCCATTTTAAAAAATTTGGGCAAATGTCGATGAAGATAGTGATTAGTGGTGTTAAAAGCGGCAGAACATTGGCGGGCGCTTTACATCGACATGGTGCAAAGCGCCATAGGCGCCATAGAAAAATAGCGCCAAGCGTCAAAAGCGTCATGGCGCCGCGGCCCTTTTACAACACTACTACAAATAGCCCTACGAATAGGGTAGATCCCATGAATGAATGAGACATGAATGTTCTAAAAAATATATTTATTAATATAAGCAAAATACAGGATAAAATTTTGAATGCCTTCACCATTGAATGCCATTTGATCTAAATTTTGATTCATCAAAAAGAATAAGACATGACATACACATAAATATTTAGGTAATTTCGCTTCACGAATAAGTGCATGTAAATTTATCTCCGTCAACTGACTATTTTTGGAAACTCAAATTTGGGAATTTTTGGAAAAAGATGTCAACTTATGACACTTTCAGAATTCCTTGTTACTGTACACTTACCATTGATAAACAGGGAATTCTGAAAACGAGCTAGAATTACATCATTCAATTCAAAACATTTTACCAAATTTTTGTTTCAGAAACAATGAGTTGAAAGATTGAGTTCGCATAAGGTCTGGGTTACACTAAAATATCAAAAATTTGAAAATAAAATCTTGATTTGATGGCAACCGTATTTCTTCTAATAGAAGATTTTTTCGTCAACTTTTTTACCTGCCATTCTATTAGAGGTGCCGTTCTATTGGAGGCTGCCGTTCTATTTTTTTCAACAATATTTTCAGACATTTTTCATTTGAAAAATGCACATAAGTTTACTATCAGAGCATCAATTCAAACAAAGTGCCCTAAATCATAGTTCTGAACATCTGGAATGTTCTCACCACCCATTTTTCTAATATTTGTGTGTTCTGGCACTCTTCCAACGTAATTTATACCTGCCGTTCTATTGGAGGCTGCCGTTCTATTAGAAGAAATACGGTAACGTATTTAGGGCCCTGAATTTTATCTGAAAGGCCCTTATGAATGAAAACAAAGAATAGCGTAAAATTTATTATCAGCCAAATCTCATATCAGTTTCAAGCTTACTAAAGATCTCACTCCAGCTGAAGCTTTTGAATGAAACAAAGCATTTTATATTTATCCATTTCATTCATTCACTGGACTCACCCCCAGGCTGCAGAGAACAAAAAGGATGCAAAGGCTAAAAGCTGATGGAGTATGGTAGAGTATTTTGATATTGCACACTATTTAGATCTAGATGAAAGTTATGTCCCCGTTTTTAGGCTAGTTATGTACCTCAATATGAAAGGCAATTAGGTAGATTGGGTATTGTATTTGTGCTACTTAAATTGCATAAAACTCTTATTTGAAACTGGTCACAATTTAAGCGATTTAAACCGTATGCTTGATATTAACAAATTTTAGTTTTGGAATTGATGAAATTAATGCATGCAAAGTTAAAAAACAAACATTGAAAACTCATCACACATAGCATTCAAAAAAATCACCAATTGTTTGGAAAATATATATAAATATATCACCCCAAATTTGGAAAAAATATAAATATATATAAATCACTCAAGGCCTTCAGAAAATATAATCAATCACTGGAAAAATAACTCTAAGCTATAAAAAAATCACAAAAAATCACTTGCGGTTTATTTCAATTACAAGCAAAATTGTGGGCTATTGCGGGCCTAATTTACCATTTACAGCACAAAAATGTACTCTAACATCCCACAATCTATTTATTATTGTTCCACAAGCAGTATTCATTTCATACAATATTGACAAGTGAAAATATCACGCAAATATCACAACAGAAAAATTCAAACTACAACCTCAATGACAACTTCAAAAACATTTTGCACTGTAAACATGTTGCACTTAACCTATAGTGCCTGGTTGTGGCAGTGATGTTTGACTAAATAGGTGCTTAGTACTTGCAGCAGTGCCAGGTATGCCAAGGAAGGTGCGAATTCACTTACCATATTTCCTCAAAATACCCCCAGGGGGTTTATTTTTTCAGAGTGAGAATTTTGAGGGGGGTTAAACCAGGGGGGGGGGTTATAAATTCATGGTGTCCATTTTGAGGGGGGTATTTAGAGGAAATGCAGTAGTTCATGCAATCATCTAGTTTTTTAAAAGCTACTTTTTCAACAGTGGTGAGCTGTGAAAACTCAGGGCACATGGCTACATGTTTGGCAAAATTTTAGTGACATTTTGGTGACACCATGGTGACAGTTTTCCACAGTTGTCCCCCATATTTGATCACTGGCAACATTGGTGGATGTCATCAAGTGTTGCCAGCTTTCAAAAGTGGTGAAGTGAGTTTTCAATTACTGTAAGTCATTTTTGATGACATCAAGCAGGTATTTTTGATTCAATGTTGTTTTATTTCAGAAAAGTATGTTATAAGATAGACAGATGCTTTATACACTAAAACGTGACAATACAATTAATAGCAGGATGACATAAAAAGTGACTAAAACAGTTTACATCTTTGTCACACACATAATGAAGACTAAGTGATGGTGATATCACCATTTGTCATTATTTGAGTTTTCACATTAGGTAAACACAGTGGCAAACTAGTGACTTGCCAAAACAACTAGGGTGTCAAAAAAAATTTTTATGGAAAACGGAAACGGAAAAAAAATTTCAGCGGCCGGAAAACGGAATGGAAAATGGAAAAAAATTTGCACTTGGCAGAAAATGTAAATGGAAAAAAATTCCAGCGGCCGGAAAACAAAAAAAGGGCTGGAAAAACGGAAACGGAACAATGAAATTCGCACAGAAACAGAAAAATTTGCTGAAATTTTGCTGGAAAACAGATAAAATTTGCTGAAATTATGCTGGAAGTGGAAAAAATTTGCATAAATTCTGCTGGAAACATAAATTTTGTTTACATAATTGACAATCTGCATGAATGTTTACCAGTTAGGCTGGAACAGAAAACAGAAAGTTGAGCCAGAAAAAGATAAAATGAGGCAGAAAAATGGAGAATTGAGGCAGGTTGAGGTGAGATTGAGGATGGAGAAGTCATGGTGAAAACTAGTGTGTGTAGGCACAATATTTACCTGCTTCAAACATTATTTTAACTCAATAATGCTCTACATGAGCAGATGAGAGATTTTCAGGAGAAAATTCTCTTGCAAAATTCAAAATTCTCTTGCACAAATTACATGTTTTTGTCATGAAGCGCAATACTTGCACCACAATGTATCTAGTATGAGTGATTTTCTCAGTGATTTTTTTTTGAATTTGAAAAATATATATAAATATATCACTCAGAATTTGAAAAAAATATAAATATATATAAATCACGGGTTATTTATATTTATTGTGATTTTCGAAAATATAAATCACGGGTTATTTTTTGAATGCTAATCACACAGTAAGGATTTTTCAGATTAGACATTGCATAGCCGATTAGCTTTGATGTATTCAGAAAAGGGAAAAAAATTGTAACCATCATTAATCACGACTCATTTTATGACATCATGTCGTACGAGTGTTTCATTCAAAAAGACATTTGGTTCAAGCTCAGACAAAGAAACATGTTTTTAACATTCAAAGCTCCCAATTTCCGCGACACTCTGCAGTGAAATGCCTATGTTTTATCAGATTTCGAAGCTCCACGCAAAAAGTTAAGCTGGGGATTAACCTAAACTCCGCTGTCTATTTCAAATGTGAAATGTAACGATTTCGGTCGCAAATTTGACAAGGTTAATCCTCAAACTTAAAAGTGGCTGGTCTGCATTTTGGCTTGTGAGCTTTTAAGATTGCATTTTTGGATATTTATTCTCCCAGAAATTTGTCAGAAATTCGGAATTCGAGAGAAACATGTTTACCAGCTCCAAAAATTGTATTTTAAAGCAGCAATTTAGCAGATTACAGGGCATTTATGCTAAATAAATTCAAGACAGCATCTGTACCGGAGACTGGGAGCGGCAATGGAAAAAAAACTGCCCGCCGCATTCACATATGAAAATCGCAATAGGTAATCACTTCTATATTTTGGAGTAACTGCAAAACTGTGTATCGAAAAGTATCCTCAGCTTGCAAAACTACATAACTACCACTGTACGTTTGAAAAAATAGTAGAATTATGAAAGGAACTAACACTCAAGCCATGGGGCAGTCCCGCGCCCTGTAAAGTCGAGTGTCAAATGCCATACAAAATATCATATAAATTTGTCAAGTCGCGTGAAAATTTCACAAATTATGTAATAAAATATTGTCCTTCTTTATTTTGGTTGATACTTTGCATTACATTTGACATTTGTATGAGACTTTACAGGGTGTGTAACTACCACCAGTGCTTTGTGAAAAATGATGAAATGGAAGGTCAATTGCCTATAGTGAAAGTTGCTATAATCTCGTCAATCTAAAATTGCTTTAAACTTCTGATGCTTTCAGAAACTGATAAATCTGTAAAAAGTCATTTGAGTTGCCCAGAATGAATCCTTTTCGAAATCTACCAACAGTAAATGATAGATTCATCTTTCTGGTAAACTCGAAAGCATATAAAGCTGTTTTATAAGTTTCTGAAATTCTGGCAGTAAACCAGTGTGCATGGGGCCAATTGAATCTGCAGTATTTCTTTGAAATACCCCGAGGGGGTTTATTTTTTCAGAGTGGAAATTTTGAGGGGGGTATTTTGAGGGGGGGGGGGCTTATTTGAGGGGAGTTTATTATTTCGCCAGAAATTTTCAGTAAGGATCATAGTAAATAGTGGCATTTTACATACCTAAAACTGGTAATAAATGTGACCAAACACAATATATTAGGACATCACATACATAGTTACACATAAAAACTAGTCAATGTGTAGCTGCGATGCAAATTGACTTCAATTAATACATCATGTTCATTACATACATGATGTACCTTATTCCAGATGTAGGTATTTCGAGAGGGGGGGGGTTATTTTTTCCTCAGCGCGAAAACACCTGGGGGTATTTCGGGGGGGGGCGGGGTTATTCAAGGGGGGGGGGGTATTTCGAGGAAATACACTAATCAACACCCATGCCAAAACCATCATAATTTCGGTACGTTCTGAGCAGGTGTTCAACTCAGTGATATGCAATGATACTTGCGCCAAAATGTGTGTGGGGTGTGCGCTGGGTGCGGCAGCTAGGGACACATGGTTCAGACGTCGTTACAGTGCTTTCAGCCCGCCGCATAAAAACTGCCCGGGCCGCATTTATTCACGCTCACGGTGAACGTATAAAAAAGCGCTCGCAATTTCTTCCCATAGGAATAAAATTTTGGGCGCGACGGCACCATTTAATGGGCGCTAAATATTGAACACCAGCTGGTGTTCAATTTTTCAGAATGCGGTAAACATCCGATACATAACATATGTTTCAAAAGAAATGGATACATCGAATCATGATGTGAAACAATCATTTAGCGAAGTGCATTTTTGTTATCGTTTGGCACTTTTCCAAATCATGACAAAATCTCATGTGAATATCTGTGGACTGGAGAACTTCCCGCTAGCAAAACTAAACCGTGAAATGATTCAAAACTATTTTTTAGGATGCAATTCCGAGAAGCTAGAAACCCTACGACTGTAATCAAATTAAACAATACATTTTTTGTGCGTTCGCTTCTAAATGTGTTAGCATTTTCTGCGTAAATTTCTCACTTTGGACACGGGTTAAAGTACCATTTTCGAGATGTAGCGTCCAACACTTTTCATGCTTGAAGAAACCTTTGAAAATTTCATCGCAGAATAAATTTTGAATGGAAAGTAGTCTTCCCACAAAGTCCTCCAAATTTCCTGCATACAGTAATCACTTGAATTTGCATCCGCATTTACACTATTTCACAGTTTCTAGTCCTCGTGAAACCACACCGTTCCATCTCACATCCGTTTTGCAAAATGCGAACACAAACAATTCCATTTGCACTTGGCACCGAGCCAAGAAACCCCTCAATTACGGCTCCAACAGTCCACCCCCAATAATTCTAAGCCCCAGCGTCGGAAACAACCGGTGTGCCAGAAATTCACTGTTCGAAATGCATTCGGGCGGCGGGGCGGCATAAAAAAGCGCCGCGCGGCTAGAAAATTGCAGTCCGACGGACGGGCGGAAGGAAAATTATGGGGGCCCCAGGATTGAAACCCGGAAACATGGCCGGAGAATTTGACGCGTATCGACTTGAGGACGATGTGAATGTTTGGGAGAAATTTTATTAGCCAAACGTTTTTTTCGGGCGGCCCAATTTATAGTATAGAAAAATATGGCGGACTCAATGTGGTTTTGGTAAATAGGGCAGAAAAATGGTCTAAAAAAGGTGAGCTTTTTTCAAGTGACGTTTTTACAAATCACCTACCTAAATATTTACCTACAGCAAATTGAGCGACAATTTCAAAATGCAAACTTTCGGGAGAAATGCTGCCGTTCAAAAGAAGGGACAACTTGTGCCACTCTCAGACCCTGTAAAATATCAAAATTTACGCAGAATGTGAGTTACGCAAAGTGTCAAAAGTCATGTAGAAAAATCGTAAACTGATTTACCTTAGCCATTTCTAGGTGGCATTTTGCACGACTTAAAACACTTTGAATGACAATTGACATTATTCAGAAAATTTTCCAGGGTTCGGGACTGCCCCTGGAGCCATAACCCGCCCAAGCGCCGAACCCAGATGGCTGGAATTGGTGCAGTGCGGCGGCCAGGGTGCGGTGATAAAAAGTGCACTGTGGCACGTCGGTTTCGAACACATGTTGCTCGGCGCCGAACGCATGCTAAGCTTGTAGAGCTTGCTAAACCTCACTCCAACTGTAGGGTCGTGCACGACTTGTGGCGGGTTTATATACATACCGTATTACCTCGACTTAACCCCCCCCCCTTTGAATACCCCCCTCGAAATACCCCCCTAAAATTTGGCTGAGGAAATAATCACCCCCCCCTCGAAATACCCCCCCTAAAATTAAGTGTAAAGAGAACGTACATGACAAATACCGCAGTTTGTGATCTGTACAATGCAGAACACACGTTAAAACCGATGATTGAGTGACGTTAGGGAAGGGTTTATTCATACATACGGTTACATATGCCTATAAACACATATACATCTATGTAATTGTTCGATTTTTCTACATCTGAGTATGGGGAATTTCCAAAAGTTTCTGGCGAAATAGTAGACCCCCCTCGAATAACCCCCCCCTCAAATTTTGCTGGCGAAATAATAAACCCCTGGGGGTATTTCAAGGTAATACGGTATATACCAACACTTCAAACAAGCAACATGTCTAATAACTACAGACACAAGTTCATGGAATTTCACAAAATAAATTTGCGAAGCTATAATAGTATGAAATGAAAGGTTTTCTACTTCCAAAAAGTTTATAATAATCAACAAATATCTGACTGAAATGCTGCTGGGTAGTTATTATTATAATGCATTCACAATAGAACAGCAAGGCAATGGAATGCGTGGAAAATAGGTTTGTAAAATAAAAAATACAATAAAATGCACCAAAAGACTCATGTGACATGTATAAAATTATTCAAAGGGAACCAGACTTACGTTTTTTGGATTTACCTGTTGAGTGACTCTTACACCCACTTCATACTAAATCGTGAGAACTGGCAAAGTTCCAAAAAATGTAAAAGTAGTGTGAAGGTACCTCGGAGCACCTATGAGCGTTTCCAGGAAATAAAACGTTGAAAAACTGTCAGGGGCAGTCGCGAGCCCTGTTAAGTGTAAGGCCAAATAGCATACAGTGCTTGGGACACCAGGGGCCAGTTCCGCAAGTGGAAAAGTTAAGAGTTAAAACTTAAGAGTTGAGTAAAATGACAAATGACAAGTTATGAGTAGAGTGAAGAGTTAAGAGTTGAGTAAACCGACAAATGATTTTACTCAACCTGTTAACTTTTAACTTTACTCTTAACTTATCATTTATCATTTCACTCAACTCTTAACTTTTAACTCTTAACTTTTCCACTTGCGGAACCGGCACCTGGTTGCCCCCTTCAAGACTCTAATATACTCTCAAAAAATGAATTCATTGCAAATATAAGTAGCACATGCCAAAGTCCATGTCTGCAACTACACTCCGCACTGTGCCACACAAACTGTAATGCAGCTGTGAAGCCACATGCATCCGGGTGGGGCAAATGACTCATGCTGCATGCAACTGGTTATGGTAGTTTTTATACATTGCTTTCAACCACCTAGCTCACATTTTTGACCATGTATTTTTGGGAATAGAAAGGGGATGATTGTAAGGCAGGTGATTTCTTACAGTTATGTGGACACTTGTAGAAAATGTTTGAAATAAGTGACATTTTGATAATTTGGCCTTGTTGAAAAAGGGAATCTTAGAGGTCATTTCACAATTGAAAATATCAGTCTTAGTGAATTGGAAATGTCACAATGAATAACATGTAAAATTTACATGGCAGTGGACAGATTAGTGTGTAAATCTGAAATGCAAAATGCAAATCTATGTACCTATGCACGCTGAAATAGTGATAAAAACTGAAGAAACTATAGCTAATTTAGTGTACTTTTCAACTATTGTAAAGTAAATGAAATAAATTCAATCTCCATAACAATGAATAACGAACGGTCTTTTTTAAAAATGAGAACACTTTCTTTCTGAAACTTGCACAGGGAAAAAAGCAACGCGGCAATACTAGAAAAACGACTTCGCGAACTGAAAATTGCGTCAATAATCAATGTTGAAATCGAAAGCGCCGCTGAAATCGGAATTCAATCCACCAAACTGGTGGACGCGTGACTCACCAGGCGCTATTAAGACAGATGGAAAGTGTGCTATACTCCGCGGACCCAAGGACAAGGACGTAGCCAGGGGGAGCGGGGGGGGGGGGGGGGGGGGGGGGGGCCCCCTCCCGGGGTCGGACAAGAAAATATGCTTGGAATGCCACTTCCTTGAGGCGATTTTGTCGGAAGTTCGGAAAAATTTTGCGCGCAAGCGCTCATTTCGCCGCCTCACAGTAAATTTTTTACATACCTATGGTTTAGGACCAAAAAGCACCTCAAATGTGTCCCCGTCGCTGCAATATACATACGTACATCTGTATTTGGCTATAATGCCAACGCCAATGGCGTCATGGCGTGGTGCCTACGTGTGGCGCTGGCGCCAAGGCGCCATTCCTTTACCACAGGGGTAGAATTTTAGGGATGGGCGACCCCCCCGTTCGCCGTGCTCCGTATACAACCCCCCCCCCGCTCAAAAATCCCGGCTCAGACCGCATTTTTTTTGGATGAAACACTCCATCATCACGTCATCGCTAATATTTAAAATAAAACTTGTTCAAAAATAAAAATTTTTTCCGTCAGGAAACGATATGTTGGTTTGACTAGACGCCGCCTTTTTTCAAAGTGGGTGCATAACTATGGCGAAGACATAAGTATGTGCTGATACATACTGTGCTGTCCGCGTAGTACAAGTAGAGTGACAATGTAAGTGATAACTGACAAGTAAATGTGTAGATTAAAATCTTTCGGGCTTTAAGTTCACTTGTCACTTGACTAACCACTTTCAGCTTTCATTATTACTACTTCTGCTTTCACTTGTTCCCTTCAGAAATTGGAACCAGGTCCAAAGTCTTCCTTAACAAATTTCTATTTTTTCACTCTGAAATACGAAAACATGTCCAAATAACTGTTTAGCCCGGCAAACAGGAAACGCGATACTTTCAAAATTTTTCAATCGTGCATTTTTGATAGATTGCAGCGGTCAAATGCGGCGACAGTCTGTATTGTAGAATTTTCGGGCCAAAATCTGTCAGTTGGATGCGGGTGACAATTATAGACAAGGCCGAAAATGCAGTCGCGGCTAAGCAGATACCGGGTGACCCATTTTGAAAGTCACATGTTAAATGGCTAAATAAATGTGGATCAAAAAATAATTTATGTTGTTGTTTTATTTGAAAAATGTAAAAATTGGCTCATTTTCTTTGATTCGAGAGAGATTTCAATCGAATAATGGCTGGGTAGTTTTGCAAGTACTAGCTCCAAAGCAATAAAACATTAAGGCAGCATTGAGCTATTTATATCGGTGACGCCAAACAAATTTGAATGTACAAGAAAGAAAAGTTTACGTGAAAAAATAATGATCTTTAGCATTCAAAACATTCTCAAAAAATTACCGGTGCAATGAGTGTTACTACAGTTTATACATCCGATTCAAAGTAAATGCTGAAAAACTTTCCTAAAAACACAAAAAAACACAAGAAAAATCCGCACAAAAAACATCTGAAACACCCCTCAAAAGACCACGCAGAGATTTCTATCAAAATGAAAATCACAATTCAGAAGAAATAGCACATAGTGGGAGGGGCACGAGGGCAGATGTGCGGGGCTGTCACACGTGATGTGGCATTGCCATACGACCATCCCAGTTACGGTAGCGTGCCGGATATATGCATAGTTGTTCAAACGTATTTACGTTTACTCAAAGAGTACGTATACTCGAGTACTCAGTAAATACATTTACGTTTTCCTTGAAAAAAGTACCTGTACTCGCCTTTACGTATACTTTTTAAAAGTACTCGAGTACAGAAAACGTATTTCAGATAGCCTGTTTACAGGCTTTTTCAAGGCATAGATGGTAAAAAAAATTGAGTCAAAAGCGTAAAATTGTAAAAAAATAGCTGACAATAGGCAAATAACACATGAAATAGTGAATTCGACGGTTAAAATGTTGAAAAAGGCACGAAAATTAGTGATTTTTAGTGAAAATTTGGGCAAAACTCCTAAAAAATACTCAATTTTACTTTTTCTGGGGAAAAAGTATTTTACTCATGTTTACTCACGAGTAAAATTAAAAACTTTTACTTAACGTTTTCTGTACTCAGGGGGTAAGCAAAAAATAAATACTTTACGTTTACGTATACTTTGAAAAAAGTTTGGTACTTTTAATAACTCTTTTAATATATGCGCGACTTTGGAACCGACCCGGGTCGATAGAACCCCGAGTCGAGTCAAAATATGTTTGTCGATATATGTTTGCCGAGTTTGATTTTGACTCGGATTTTGAACGAATTTAGAATGAGAACCAATTAGATTTTCGAGAAATACTTCAACACTGCTCTGACTGGGCTGAAATTTTGCTTGCTATGATATAAAATGATATTTTGCATATTTTCCACACCTTGCTGGATATTGTGTAAGCCTTTGCTTAAACAGACTCAAAGTTGAGCAAAACTTAACTAAAGTAGGAAAATCAAAATAATGATCGAGGTTTCGTGTAACCGTTTCTGAGCTTCAAAAGACTACATGACGGATCCGATTCAGAACCACATAAAAAGCGCAATCTAAATAGCCTAAATAAACATGAAAATGGACCGGAATTTTCACATTCCCATCAAAATTACACAATGACGGCACCTTTGCAACAGGAAGGAAGGAAATTGTAAAATAAAAATGAAAAAGCACTATTTAAAGAACACCCACGGCGCGACGGACTGGCGCCAGTCCCAGACGCGGTAAAATGTCAAATGCCATGCAAAGTGTCTGAGGTCAGGTAAAATGCCCTGAAAAATGGCAAAGGTCAAAATGGAAAATGGAAAAAGTCAGGTAAAACATCCTGTATAATGGCAACCAAGCTGCCAAATTTTACAAGGCATTTTACTTTACGTTTGACACTTTGCAGCATGACCTTTGACATTTTCCATGATTCTTGACACTTTGCATGACATTTGACATTTTCCAGGACATTTTAAATACATGGTCTGGGAGCGCCGCACTGGCGCCAGCTAAAATCTCGACTGCCAGCTAATCAACGATGCATTTTTGTAATGTTCACACGGCAGAAAAAGTATTACACTGCATGCATTCCATTGAAAAAAGTGTCTGTGGGAGGGAAAACTTTCGCTTCCCAGCAGTGGGGGGTGGCCTTACACAAGCGCATTTTCATTTGGGGCTGCAAAGTGCATTTCCGCTGGGGATTTTTTACCAAGTTTGGGGGGGAGAAATTTAACTGGAGAACAGATAAATCTTCTAGAATTTGATGAAGTGTTGGGGGTGATAACTTTTTTTTAGAAAATTTGAAAATTGAGAAAATCAGATGCAAATTTCGCAAGTGAACAAATGACTAGCAAAGTGACAAGTAATTACCTACCTACATGAAAAGACTTGTCAGTTGTTGTTTAGTGCTTGTACTTTCTGTTGTTTACTTGCGGAATTGACTCTAGTTTATTTGTTGAAACTTCGAGATTCCTAAGTTATATTTCTTCTGGGTATGAATAAACTTTAGGTACAGCCAGGGGTCCCCAATGGGGGGGGGTCGGTCCCCCCATCCGAATCGCTTAGCTATCTATCTATCTATCTATCTATCCCGGTGGCAAATTTTTTGCCTACTATCCTCTGAACTCTAAGCTATCTAGCTATCAGGAGCTATTTTTGAGAAACTTTGAAAATTTTTTGTCCAAAATCGCTAATTTTCACAGATTTTGCCAATTTTCACCTTCAAAATCACTAGTTCTTGCGCTTTTTGCCTATGTTCAGCTATTTTTAGACATACATTTGCTGGTAAACATATTTATAGCTATATTTAATCTAGTTCCCTCCCCTCCGTTACGCACATTTGCCCGCTTTTTTACTTGACACTTTTTCAAGTGATTTTCAGATATGAGTGAAGTGAAAAAAGTTGCGCAATGACATTTGTGAACTTTTTTAGCTTCACTCATATCTGAAAATCACTTGGAAAAGTGTCAAGTGAAATAACGGGCAAATGTGCGTAACGGGCAGATGTGCGTATTAGTGCACCCTCGTTTTAGCGACCCTCCCCCCTTTTCTGCCTTCTACACCTTGAATAAGCCTATATATTGAATCCCCGCAACCCCCAGCATAGTCAAAATCTAGGATAGCCCTGGCCGTGGGTACATTTTAAAATCGATTTTTAAAATCAGAACAATCCAATGCACTGCTGCGTCGACTTTAGTGCTTTTCGCTTTAAAACTTTTCCAAAAAAAACAGTCTCTTTACTTGAAAAAGATTGCATGGAAACTACAAAATCATCGACAAAATCGAGTGAAACTTCTCACGCACTAAAAGTTGACAAAAATGAAACTCAATCAAATTCGGTACGTTCAAACAGCTTTTTAGACGGGAAAAATTTCACGGCGTCACTTCCTGTGAATTTATAGGCGGAACGTAGAATCGAATAAGTTCGCAAAGTGTGAATGAGATGACAAAATTCGAAAAACATCAAATGTGACCTTGCGTAGGTGGATGGGTAAAAGCTCGGGTATGAAACCAATAGGAGGTTTTATAGCGGCGAAACGTTCGTAAATCAGGTATACTCGGCGGACAACGCGTAGTATGGAAAGCTACCATAACCCATCTGAATAATGAACCAAAATTATACAGTTTTTCATCATGATATTTAGTTTTATCTATGGAATGATTAATTATGAAATTCATCACAAGATTTTATTCATTAAATTATGGTAGGATTTTGCACATACTTTGCGTCCGTCGAGTATACCAATTTCACAAGTGCAGAAGTAAAAAAATTATTTGAAAAGTGAGACGTAAAGTGACAAGTGAAATGGCAAGTGGAAAGTTTACTTCGCTGTTGACTTTCTACTCCATTCTCATTTCACTTCTCACTTCTCATTTCATCTATCGTTTTTACTTACATATTTCTATCTTTCTTTTACTAAATACTTAATATTTACCTTTCACGCAATTCCATCGCTTTACCGTATTTCCTCTAATAGAATGGCACAGTTTCCGTAAAACGGCAGGTAAAGTTGATGGAGAAAATAGAACGGCGCCATACTATTAGAAAAAATACGGTATATCATATAGAAAAGAGCATAAACTAATATGAACTTATTTAGAACTCAAAGACTCAAATCAAACTGCGAGTGTAATAAAGTATCTGAGAACATCCGGTTCAAATATAATTTTACCAGACGACAATTTTTACCCGATTCAATAAGATGTTGTTACATGGGTGAAAATTCTTTGAAATATTACTTTTGAATGCAATGGATCATTCAATTGGTGGAAGACAAACATAACAGTGTAAATACGTTTCCAGCTATTTACTATAGCGGAAAATTGCATACCTAAATCACCACCTCAGTGGTAAAAATCGGCAATTGTGCTATAATAGCACCTTAAAAACCAATTTACCAAGTTGACTTGATTCAATTAAGATACATCACATGTGACAATCCTGGGAAAACTATCAAACTGTGTCATCTCATGTCTTTGTTGTTCACACTTTTTGAACGGATACTTTACAACGTGACAACTCAGTTGCTGTACCGATATTCAAGCGCTCAGGAAAAAAAGGAAAGTTTTGGGAGGCTCAAATAATAGTGATACGGTATTTGCTTGAATAATCGCTCCCCTTGAATAACCCCCCTGGAGTATTTCGAGGGGGGCTTTTTTGAGGGGGGGGGGGTATTTCGCCAGATATTTACGTAAATATCGTAATAAAGAATGGGCTTTTACATACCCAAAACTGGTAAAAATGTCACCAAACACGAAATATTAGAACATACAAACGTAGATAAATAGCTATAAAAACTACTCTGTATAGCTGCGATGAGATTTGGTCCCAAACATCATGAAGGTACATTGTATTTGTATACATGATGTACCTCATTCAATACGGGGGGGTATTTCGAGGGTTTTTTTTCCTCAACTCCAAAAAGCTCTGGGTATTTGGAAAGGGGGGTAATTCAAGGGAGGTATTTGGAGGGGGTAATTCAAGGGGGGAGTATTAGGAGTAAATACAGTACATAGGTATATCTACAAATATCTACAATAAAATCGCGCCAAAACCTGTGGCGTAGTTCCTATCAGCACGTATTGCTGGCAATCCGAAAAACGATGCGTGGACATATTCGTTTTAGACCAAAAAATAGGACGCAAATTATGCAAAACTGCACAGGTGTATAGAGGCAGCGTAGCGACGCGCGGCGTGTAAAAAAAACTTTAGAGAAAACACTTATAATTCATCATTGCTATTTTTACGGCCGCAAAGCTTTTTGCCGCCCGTAAAATATGGGAGTGAGGTGTTTTTTTCAGACGCAATTTTCGCCAGTCGACACCGCCACCAGCTGAGCTTCCCACAGCATTTTGCACTTGCCGCATGAAACTGGCGCTGGGAAAATAAACCGCGAAAAGAGGCCCGCGCACTAGTTGACAAGTCGCGTACTAATAAATTGAGAGTTTGGTGCTGGCGCCAAAGGAAAAAGTGGCGTTCTTGGTGCTGGAACGTGCCAGCGCACACTAGTTTTCACACGAAATTTCGTAAATCCACAAATAAGCTAAGAATTTGAGTTTTCTACAATGAGGTGGCCGTCAACTAGTTGACGGAGATTAAAAATGACTCATTGTAGAAAACTCAAACACGTTTAAGGCTCATTTATGAGTTTTCGAAATTTTGGCGCAGGGCCAACTTGTCAATCAGCTAGTGTGCGTGTCGCCATTCTCGCGCTTATTGTTTTTTTTCAGACGTAAACTGAAAAGACAAAAAAACCCTGAAAAACTGCACAAAATTCAGCCGAATTAAGAGCAATGTGGGAAATATGATGAAAACAATTTATGTTTTTCTTCTATTCAGCTGGGAATGGTAGATTTGATTTCAAGGTGTGATTTCGCTGGAGTATCAAATGAAATACACGCGTCTGAAAAAATGCTACCCGATATCGGAATCGGTCCGGGTCAGGTTTCGAACGCTAGATGTAAACATGTTTTTGTTTAATGAGCCATCACTCATTTATTCGCGCGGCGCTGGGACTGCCGCCATAGAAAAAGGGAGCCACGTTTTTTTTGAACGGCGGCCAGTGCTTTCAGTTGTTGTTTTTTGACGATGTTTTGCTGTATTTAAACGAAAGTTTGCTAGAGGAGAAATAAAAAACGACATAATGTAAAAATGTCTTCAATAACTCTACGAGTGAACAGGATACTTATGTTCTCTCTTGTTACTTTAGACCCTGCACGCGTGGTTCCCGCTGGAAGCGTGCCAACGATTTTTTTACGCATGCGACTTTCATAAAAAGTTTGAAAAATCATCGCTGTTCTAACGCTAAACGTTACTCACTCACAACAACGATTTTCTTCATCTTTTACACGAAAATCGCGTGCTTTATCATCATTGGCATGCTTCCAACGTGAGACATAAATGAGTGCGAGGGAAGAGTATCATGTCCGCCGAGTATACGCACTTTCACAACATCACCAAGATAAAAAGGACTTTAAAAACGCTCTTTCTTTATGGTACAATTTTGATTGGTTTAACGATGCGACTTTTTTAACTTCAGGAAAATGCATAGCATGCATGCACTTGTAAATATTTTTCTTCATCGCGAGAGGAACTGACTCAGTTCAGTTCAGGACTCGGTTCAACTGAATCCAGGGGCAGTGCCAGACCCTGCAAAATCCCCTGTAAAATGTAAAATGTCATGCAAAGTGTCAAAAGTCATGTAATATGCCCTGCAAAATGGCAACTCGGTTGCCATTTTGCAGGGCATTTTACTTGACTTTTGACACTTTGCATGACATTTGACATTTTACGGGGCATTTTGCAGGGTCTGGAACTGGCACCAGGCGCCATAAACTAAAAAGGCGGCTTTTCAGGACAAATATTGCAAAGAACACAAACAAGGGTCTGTGAATAACCGTGAAGCGTTGTGAGGTGGCTTCACGCAGACACATGCATCAGCGTGAACACAGCCTAGTGATGCAAAAGCGCCACGGCGCTAGCGCCAAAGCAAAAAGCACCAGGCCCTTTAGGCATTTGGCGCAATTTTCTCATGGCGCTATTGGCGCATGGTGCTGCGGTTTGGAAAAGCGCCATGGCGCGTATATAGCGCTTGACTCTATTTTTTGCGTGGCGCCAGGAACAAAACGCCTGGCGCTCGGCGCTAGCGCCAAAGCAAGAAGAACCATGGCCGGTTGGCGCTATTTTGCTCTGGCGCCATTCGCGATTGGCGCTGGGTATTGAAAAAGCGCCATGGCCTAACGCCCTGGCGCTTTTTACACCACTAGGTAAGCCCAACCATAAAAATCCCGACTGAAAAACTCCACGGTGGATTCAACGCAAAGCGGTATTAAGCAGATGAAATTTAAAAAAGGCTCTATAACAAAAACAGATCTGGTCTGTTCGGAATATATTTCATTTGAACATTTAGACAAGTGCTTCGATTGCTATGCGCAGTGAATCAAAACTTTACCCACGTGACAAATTGCAAACATATTAAAGCGACCAATTACTCATTTCTGGCGTGGGAAACTTCTAAATAGATGTGATTCTAGTTGGGAACGATTTTGTTTTGCAACAACAGTCATAAATACTATTTACATACATACATACTCGGTGGGGATAAATTTCAAATAAAATGGATTGTAGAAAAGTTATGTGAATTTTTTCAACAGAACAGAAAATGTCTCTCGAATTGATGTTAATCTATATATACCGTAAATATACCTACCGTATTTCCTCGAAATACCCCCCCCCCTTGAAATACCCCCCCCCCCTCGTTTGACCCCCCCCCCTCTCGAGACCACTATGAAACAATCACCCCCCCCCCTCGAAATACCCCCCCCCAAATTGAGTGTAAAGGGAACGTACATGACAATAACTGTAGTTTGTGTTCAGTGTACTGCAGAACACACGTTAAAACAATGTCGGTGTCACGTTAGAACAGTGTACATACCATCTACATACTAATATTAGTCTACAGAACCTTATAAATGGCGGTTTTTGTTGCATTTTTCGACGTCTGCGTACGTTTCAGACGACAATTTCGTACTTGGTTTTCAAAAATTTTCTTGTGAAACAATAACCCCCCCCCCCTCGAAATACCCCCCCCCCTCGTTTAACCCCCCCCCCCCCCTCTCGGGACCACTATGAAACAATCACCCCCCGGGGGGTATTTCGAGGAAATACGGTATTTGTGAATACCGTATTTCCTCGAATTACCCCCGGGGGGTTTATTTTCTTAGAGTGGAAATTTTGAGGGGGGGCGGGGTAAACGATGGGGAGGGGTATTTCGAGGGGGAGTACACTGTACGGTAAGTACACTCTTTTGGTAAAAATGTTATCATCCTAAAGCCGAAAACATAACACCTGAAAAAAAAATTAAAAATTACATTTCAAACAACAGACTCTAGAGTCCAGAGATTACAGAGGAAAATTTTGTGCGACGTCGGTGTAGTTGACAGATTATTCACTGCGGTAAACTCAAATGTGTTCAAAACAGATTTATGAGTTTACAAAATTTCGGTCGTCAACTAGTGCATGCAGTATACTTCTGACTAAACTGATATCTGATATCTACGTATCAAATACACATGTTTCACTTTTCTTTGATTAAGCCGCCAGCGCGCATAAACTGCTAATAAAATTGCACCTAAAATAAAATTATACCCAGACGATAAAAGAAAACCATTCTGGGCTATATTAGATTTTGCATTTATCGAACAGTCAGAGGATAATTGAGTCACGACGTAAACATTTCGTAACTACCGTAATCACGACAATAAACAATACCCACAACGAAATAAGAAAAGCGCCTGGATTTCTGGTGCTGTTTCAAATTCGTTTCACAGGTCAATTACGAAATTGGACAAGACATGTAAAAATAAAAGCGCTTATCGGCGGATAACACAGTATGCGCCCAAAATTACTTATGTCTTAGTCGATAAAGCGCGAGCTGGTGCCACTCACATACCCTGTAAAGTGCCCTGTAAAATGTCAAGTGTCATTCAAAGTGTCAAAGGTCGTGTAAAATGCCCCCATTTTGCAGGGCATTTTACATGAATTTTGACACTTTGCATGACATTTGACATTTTACAGGGCACTTTACAGGATCTGGATGCTCGCACTTTCACAAAAAAAAAATATTTCAAAAAGAAAAAAAGGCGGAGTCGCGCATAAGCAACGAATGTTTTTATTCCTGGAGAGTGTTTTGATGACTGTGTGTTTCCTTCAAAAAATGCACAGCATGCCCTCTGGGGAGTAAATATATGTATCAAGTATGTCAAAATATGGCGCAAAATCCTGCCGCACTTATTACCGCCACAAAGCCTAAAAGGCACTAAATATTTTAGCTGGCATTGTCAAACAATCTATCTTTGGATCAGTGCCAAAACAATGAGGCCACAGAAATCTGCGCGCCAAAAGGCACCCCCAGCACGTTACGGTAGCGGAACAAGTGCGCCAACGCGCATTGCAAATGCAAAATGGCATTTTACACAGTTGCGGTCGCTTTGTCCCCGGCCAAAGCGCAACCGGCGCCATTTTGGACCCATTTTAACCGCGTCGCAAAGTGCCGCCGCGTGGAAACGAATGCATGGCTATTTATATACCTCGAATATCACGTCGGATCACATGCGTTGCGACCGTCGCTGATTACCGTATCATATGCTCGAGCGTAGAAACGATGGCAAATTTTGCGGTGTTTGTAGAAAAATAGTGGAATTTTTTGATAAAATTTTACTCTCAAGTCATGAAAATTTGGGTAATTCATGTTTTGTCAAGAATTGTGCTGTCAAGTTCTGTCAAGAATTGTGTTGTCAAGTTCTGTCAAGTATGTGTTGTCAAGTTCTGTCAAGACTTGTGTTGTCAAATAACTAGAGTTGTGCATACATATGGTGCCCAAAAATAGATGATAATATATAATACTCAAAAATAGATGACTTCTAAACAGATAAAAATGCATTTAACAAACAAATGCATTTTTTCACAAAAATACAAACATCGTTTTGATAGAATAACAATATTAAACATATCAAGGTATATTGTATTTGCTAGGTATTTTATTTTCAGTGCATGTTTTTCCACCACTCGTTCAACGCATGCGGTCGGCAACAAAGGAGACATTAACCAGTGTGCATAATGAACGTGGCACAACTTTTCCGCCGCTGAAACAACTCAGCTACTTGTCATTGGAAGCAAACAACTTAAATCTAATTATCAAATTTCGATAAATCTCATAATTTTCTCGATCAACACAAACTACAAAATTGGAATTTTGCGCCCATGCGGCGCCAGCGGCGGCACGCACGCAGATATTATAGTAGATGCGCAGTTTTTGAATAAGTAATGAAATGAGCAACTAGGTGATAAATTTGCTGCCGGCTTGGCTTCCGTTCACAGTCAAAATACAATAGGATATGTAAAATAGGTGGGCTGAAATGCATCTGAATGGTAAATATGTGTTCCTTATTGTGAATTTGTGATGCGAGGGGAGTCGTCAATTTTGTCTGATTTGACAAATGAAAGGATGAAGTTTTTTTGCTCACTTGATCGAGAAGGCTATGAATTTACTATTTTACCATTTTAAGTTTCGCTGCCAGAAAATGATGAAATGTATTTCGATCGAGTGAAAGGCAACGGGGACCAATTCCTTAATTCGTTTTTTCTTTGGGATTTTCATATTTTGGGAAATATTTTACCACTTCAACATTCAAAACACTGGAATGTTAAACATGTTTATGGTGATATCGTTTGCATGTGTACTCCGCGGACAGTGAAGTTTACATGCGCATTTAAATACTTATGTCTCACGCAACAAAGTGCCGATGCAACACTTATGTACCCAATTTCACAAAAAAGAGAAAAATATTGAAAACGCACTTTGGCGCAATATTTGCAGATTGCATACTTTCCTCTCCAAACTTAAAGCAGTCTCCCACACCTCAAAAATGTTTTGAAACTAGAAAACCACATAAATATTCCCATGCCACTCCGCGGGCGGAATTATTTATTCCGGCACACAAATTTCACCCATTACCCGCAATTTCTCACCATAAAAAATAGTGTATAAAACCAAATTATTCGGGGTTTTTCACTCTAAAATTGATATAGAAAAAATGGCCGGCCGGCCGCACCCTAAGAGAACACTGAAAAACGTCAATTTCGCAACAGAAATACGTATAAAAACCACCGGGTTCCTGGCACAGAAATTACGCAATCATTCATTTTGGGTTACGGTAGTAGAGTGGTACAAAGGCAACTAAAATGTAAATTTTTTTATATCAGGTCTCCGTCATGTGAAATCTTTATCCGTCGAATTTGAGTTCCCGAATGGGTCAAAAATTACGTGCAATATTGATTATGCAAGGTTATAACTGTGCAACATTTTTGTCGAACTCTGATAGACATCCATACAAACAGACGTCAATATTTACCTACCTAGGTACTAAAATTTATCATACCATTTGATCATCCCGCACCGCGTTAAGTACAATGAAAAGTGTCGGGTAAATTGAAGTGCCACGTCAACTAAAATAAAAAGAAAAGATATCATTACTGAACTTTGACAATTTTTTATGAAATTTGACATGACATTTTACACTTTACAGGGTGCGGGACTGCCAACAGTTCTCATTTTGCAAATTCACTTTTGCATATGAAACTGTTTCGATTATGCGAATAAACCAGGGATCATTAAAAACACATCACAGAGCGCCACCTTTCATCGATGTTTCATGACCTAATCATTTCTGGAAATTTATTTTAGCACAAAATGTTACTCTCAGGTTGCATAAAGGCAATCTCGCAAATTTTATGTTTTTTTTCGGTAAATTTTTCACGCCGCGGGTGCAATTTCGCATCCATAAAAAGTGATTATTTTTTACACACCCATTTTTTTCATCCGTCGGAACGCATATTGCACCCAGATGGTCGAGATGAACGACCCCATGCACATATGCGGCCATGTGCCCATTTTTACGTTGTACGATTTTCGGGGATGCAAAATTTCGAACGAATTTTACGCTTGTTTCACGCTCGAGTGATGGCGAATAGTGAAAATGTAAAATTGAAAAAAATGTGAAGTATCTGGGTCAGAAATAGGGCAAAAAATATGCCGTGTATTTTTGGGAACATGTTCAGAGGGGTCATTAAAGTTTTCCATCATAACAAGCAGAATTTGTGAAATTTCTGCTGTTCCCTTGTACGAAATACGTTAAAAATTATAAAAACGACAGGGGCCGGGGTATCTTCATATCTGAGAATTGTCTCAGGCCACCCCCGGATGGCAGTTCCGAGCCCTGTAAAGTGTTAAGTCAAATAAATGTCATGTAAAACTTCAGTCAAAACAAAAATAATAGTTTTTTATTACTGAGTTTTGCATGACAATTGACATTTGGTTTCTAGTTAGACGGACTGCATGAAATTCCTTAAATAACTGCACATGTCAAAATGTACCAACTTAGTGGTAAAAGGGGTGGAATCGTAATTAAAAGTTGAAAATCAAGTGACAGGTAAAGTTATGAACTAGTGAACTAGGTAATCACGAAGGGGGCAGGCCTGATACGCACACGCGCCCGATACGCACATATGCCCGTTTTTTTTCACTTGACACTTTTTCACGTGATTTTCAGATATGAGTAAAGTGAAAAAAAGTTGCGCAATGACATTAGTGAACTTTTTTCACTTCACTCATATCTGAAAATCACTTGAAAATGTGTCAAGTGAAAAAAACAGTGAAAAATAGCCATTTTTCACTGTTTTTCATTTGACACATTTTCAAGTGATTTTCAGATATGAGTGAAGTGAAAAAAGTTCACTAATGTCATTGCGCAACTTTTTTTCACTTTACTCATATCTGAAAATCACTTGAAAAAGTGTCAAGTGAAAAAAACGGGCATATGTGCGTATCGGGCGCGTGTGCGTATCAGTGCACGCCCATCACGAAGTACGTAGTTATGACAATTATTTATTTAAAAATGAATATCGTTGTCGCACATGTCCACTAACGGTTGGAAACTGTACAGCCACTCAGTTACGATTCCGATTTCTAAAATACCGATCAAACGGCTGTGCAGCAGAGTTGTTATAAATAGTGAAGTTTTTTTGTATATGTAAAAGTATATGTACCGCAAATCCTCGAATAAGACCCCCCCCTCGAATAACTCCCCCCTATTGGCGAGGTGAGGAAAAAATAACTCCCCCGTTGAAAAACTCCCCCCTCCTGAATAACTAACTCCCCATGTGTATGAAAGGATACAATACAAAATACATAGGAATATTAGCCAACGGCAGCGACAGCAGATAAATACATGATGTGTATGCAGTATATACACATCTTTTTGGTGTTGTGTACAGTTTAATACCTGAATAACATGAGTTGACAGACTGCATCAGCAATGATTTGAGTCCAAGTTTCCTGAGGAAAAAATCACTCCCCCCTCGAATAAGTCCCCCCTCAAAAACATCTGACGTAAAATAACTCCCCTGGGGTGTTATTTGAGCATTTAGGGTATATGTAAAATACTTTTTTTTACTCACATCCGAATACAGAAAATGTAAAATACTTTTTTTACCGGTACTCATGAGTACATGCGAGTAAATTACTTTTTTCCCATAAAAATGTAAAATCGGGTACTTTTTTCCTTGGAAAATGTAAATACGAGTACTTTTCTTCATAGAATATGTAAAAGTGGGTACTTTTTACATGTGAGAGCGATTTTTACAGTGGAAGACAAAATATATGCCCTTTTTTAGTGATTATTTAGTATTTTTAAGAAAAATGATAAGATTTCTTCAAGATTTTCTTATTTTCGCAACAAAAAATTGCGATTTTAGCAGCAAAAAAAATTTATGTACACGTGTACTTTTCAAAAGTATGCATACAGGTGAGTACGGGTACGTTTTTAAAAAAGTATTCGATATGTATTTACAAAGTACTCAAGTATATGTATTTTTCGAGTAAATGTAAAAAATACATTTTAACAACTGTGCTGTGCAGCTAAATATTTCAATGCTCGAGGTTCCCACAGCACAACAAGTGACTCATTGTGGGTAATCAATCAATTTCTTAGCTTGTATTTTCGCAAAGTACCGTAGAACTTAGCTTGGGGGATCGCTCGCCGGGCACAAATTGCACCAATTCGCTATATGATTCCGTGAAAATTAATTAGCCTGAAACTTTTTCTAGTCAACCAGTATAGTTGAAATGTTTATACCCACCGTTTATACTCGAATAATCCCCCTGGGGAATTATTTTTTCGTCAGACTTTTTTGAGGGGGAATTATTCGACGGGGGAATTATTCAAGGGGGGAATTGTTATTTCGTTAAAATTTTTAAGAATGTTTCTATTAACTTATGTCATGAAATATGCTTTACTGACTCAATAATGTGCAATTTTTGTTCAAATTAGAGTCAAAGATCTTATCATATGCCAAAAGGGGGGGGGGGGGATTATTCGAGGGGGGAATTATTTTTTCCTCACTCGTCCAAGAGGGCGGAATTATTCAAGAGGGGGAATTATTCGAGGCGGGGGAATTATTCGAGTATATACGGTATGCAGTATTAAAGATGATTAAAGATGTTGACTCATTTACTGATACTCATTTTAGTGCGTTGCCTTACCTGTTACTCACTAGAGTTACCTAATTATCGAACATAAACGAACACAAATATTTACTGTGTGACAAAACGATCACCGGAAAGAATCATTAGAACCGAATTTATGTAACCCCCAAAATCACCCTGAATATTGAAGTCACATTTTTGCAAATATGTCAATTTTTTCATGTAAATATCATGAGCTTATTATAAATATATCAGAACTGGTGCTATAACTAAATATTTTTAAGGTATACTACTCGGCGGATATCACACTTGGTATGGAATACTATAACCATCTGAATAACATACCAAATTTTTTTACAGTTTTTCATCATAATACATATTTCGTGAAATTAATATCATAAATTTATGGTATTTTAGGCTCGGCTACTTTGCGGTCCACCGAGTATAGAAGATTAAGTATTTTTCAAAAAGAGACCAGATAAATTTAATTTAAAATAAAGAAAAATGATCTATAAATTCACCCCCCCCCCAACGGAACCACTGATATCATAAAGGAATACAAAATTGAAAATGAAATGGAAATTCAGCACACTTCATGAGGCAGTGTGCATGTTTCCACTGCAAGCACATTTCTGCAGTCTTCGAGTGAAATTGGTTTAGCATACCATTACATTAGCTAACATGGTGCTTTCTGGTCCAAATGGAACCTATTTCATGCGTCACAGAAAGTGAATACATGTGAACATGTGTATGCATGCACTGACCTGACTGCAAGATGAGCACCCATATGTACGGTTGATGGTGAACTGATTTTAACATATTCGTGCATTTCACATCTAAGTATTGCTGCTATGATGTTGTAAGTATGTTGCTGAAGAAATTTTTTCGATCAGTATTCGATATTCATTGGATCTGGTGATCAATGAAGAAATTTAAACAAAGTTTGATAGGTATGAAAAAAGTTTCATACGGTGAGAAAGATGTTCAAGCATGAGTGTAATGCTTGAATATATTCACTAGTGTTATAAATACTAATTTTTGACAATTTTGTTTGTTGTTTTAAATAAACAATATTTATGTAGCTACTTACTTTTTTACAGGAGTAACAATTTTTTTCAATGTTGCCAATGTGTTAGAATATCATTAAATACATTCAAAATTTATGTTTTTCAAAAGTAGGGGTCATAAAAATCCTGCTGATTTCTAACAGTGTAGAAAAATATCCTGAAATTGAACTCATAGTATAATGCTTGCAGAAAACGCAGTATTTTATAAGAACAGTTGCAACAGTACCACAAATGTGAAACAAGCTCTTTGTATCAACACATTTCAGTGGTGCAGTTGTGGCTTGCACTTTGAAAATGAACATGCCATTTCCACCGGTCTGCAATAAGCCCTTGGGATTCAATTCAACTCACAAAACTATGTACCGTTTTTAATTCTTTTTAGTTCACCCTTCGCAGAATACCCATTCATTTTTCAACATTCAACACCCCATTGGTGTAATATTTGTTACTTCATTTTCGACTGGTACAATTTCAATGGCAATTACCTAATAGGTAGTTGAAAATGCGAATGATGTAATTGCCGTTTGTTTATTTTTTATAGAACGTTTGTTTTGTATCGTAGCTCACCCTAGGTAGTTGTCAACTTTTTTAAAATGTAAAGTTTTCCGGGTAAAATGTATTTGCACGTTTCCATCTAAAAATATTTATCTGTCTCGTGATCTAAAAAGCTCCCGCAGTTTGACCGCTACACCACAGCGCCATAGCGCGTTATACCTGGTGCAAAACGCTAATATGCCAGAACAATATAGCGCCAGGCGCCAGTGAGTAGGAATTTTTCATCACTATACAACATTATCTGCTTGGGGTATCAATTGAATTGAAATGAAAACATGTGCCCTTTGATACATGCATTGCTCTGTTGAATTGAGAGCACATGCAAATGCCTGTCTGCATACTCAACTCAACCCCAGTGCTGCTTCATATTTATATATTTTATCTTATGCAAGCCAGCTGCATGCATGAGTTATGTTACATCCGAACATAATGCAACAGAATGTACGTGTTTGCGTATTTTTGTCGAATAATACAGTTAGGAAATATTTTAGAAAATACCTGCATACCTAAATACTAGAAACCCGTACAAAATTATAGGCATTAGCCATGGAAACACGTATCTTATCAATCATTGTGCTGTGCAAATTTGCCCAGTATACATTGGTCAAAGCGGCCGCCGAATCACTCCCCATCAGTAAGTTATATCAATTTTGGACAGGTGCCAACAAAGACTTTTCAAAATAAAATCCCCCCCCCTCAGCTGCGTTCCTGCGGCCGGATGACGTAGACAACGACGTTCTGACAATTCTTAGATTTTCCGAGCAATATTTAGCCAGTGGTGGTGTCGCAGCTGGTGGGGAGAACGAGCTACATGAACAGAGTGAGGATGGAGTCAAATTGAGGCTGTACACTGATGAGTTTACTTCACCAACGAACAACAGCCATCTCGTGTGGAATACAGGTGAGTGATCATATGGCCTACACAGACTAGTTGACAGCCAGCCCAAATGTCAACTGGTTCTCATCCCAATTCAAGGCTTGCTCATGAGTTACACTAATACTATTGTTCAGACATACTTCATCCCGGCCTTGTACAATGCAAATTGCACATACCGCAACATTTTTGTACTCCCGAATGAATCGAGTTGACATACCCAATTTCCTCGAAATAAACCCCCCCCCCCCTCGAAATACCCCCCCCCCCCCCTCGTTTGACCCCCCCCCCCTCTCGAGACCACTATGAAACAATCACCCCCCCCCCCCTCGAAATACCTCCCCCCCCAAATTGAGTGTAAAGAGAACGTACATGACAAATACTGCAGTAGTTTGTGTTCTGCGTAGTGCAGAACACACGTTAAAACAATGTCGGAATCACGTTAGAACAGTGTTTATACCATCTACGTACTAATATTAGTCTACAGGAATGTTTAAATGTCAGTTATTGATGCATTTTTCTACCCCAGCGCACATCACGAACAACGATTCTGTACTAGGATTTCAAAAAAGTTCTTGTGAAATAACCCCCCCCCCCACGAAATACCCCCCCCCCCTCTCGGGAGCACTATGAAACAATCAACCCCCGGGGGGTATTTCGAGGAAATACGGTAGTAATTTCGTAATATATCGCACATTTGCCCCCCCCCCAGTGTGCTCGCGCCTGTCCTTAGACGGGAGCATAGCGGTGCTAGCGGGGGGCACGCGGGGGGCCCACGGCGCCTACGACTCGCTGGGGGCCGCCCTGCACCTGCCCTACATCAACTGGGCGCTCGCACCCGCCGCCGTGCACCAATCGCTCATCAAGGACACCCAGTTGACGCAGGGTGTAGGGCTGGGGGAGGGGCTGCAGGGTGCCCAGTATGTGGCCGAGAAATGGGGCGGCTTTTCTGTGAGTTGTGTGAACTTGATGTTTTTGTTAGCGTTGTCGCGGCCGCGACTGAGCTGCGGCGGCAGCAATTTTTTTTTAATGCGTATAACTTATGAGCGACACGCACGAATTTGGTGTGCGCATTAGAGGAGTACATAAATATGTATACTTTACTGCAACTGTTTGTGGTTTTCGTGATAGCACAGCACCGCCTTAGGACTTGAAGATACTAGAGAATTGATAAATACCGTATATCCTCGAATAAGTCCCCCCTCTTGTGAGTGTGAGGAAAAAATAACTCCCCCCCCTCCACTTTGATATGTAGAAATCATTTCACATTTCCAGAAAACATTTGATGTATTTAATATGTATATATAGGTATGTATTATCTTCAGCCAGAGTTCACTATGATTGATTTCACTGCTTGAATTGAGAATTATGTATTCCTACAAATGATTATGTTAGCAAATTTACCCCATTTGTGCAGTAAATGAATCATACATTTTACTGAAAATTCTGATGGAAAATACCCCCCCCCCCCTCGAATAACTCCCCACTCAAAAACTTCTGATGAAATAATAACTCCCCGGGGGACATATTCGAGGATATACGGTATGTGAAAATGAAAAATGTAGTAAATCAATACAATTTTAGTGTAGAATGTGGAAAATGAAACATGAACAAGCAAATTAAAAAAAATCTCATAAAATACCACCTCAAAGTTTTTTTCTGCAAATATAGTGGACATTTTTCAAAAAGAGTCCCTTTCCTTGTCCACAGGTGAGCATGGAGCCGCCGACGGACAGACTCATAGCGGACATAATCAGAGAGAAAAACTGGCGCAACATCACCTTCATGATCGACGGCACCGACTGTACGTTACAGACAGGGGTCTAGCAGGGGGGGGGGGCATTGCCTATTTTTCAGCTAAACTGGAAATATCTTTGGTAGTACACAAGGACGTATCCAGTGGGGGGCGGGGAGTTTTTTTAGCGGGTCGACCCCTGCACGGAAATCCTGGATACGTGCCCTGGTTATACACATAGGTGATTGAATATTCACCTATTTTTCGCTGTTTTTCACCTATTTTTTGTGTATTTTCTCTTGTTTTTCTTCTTACACCCAAACAAAAACCTACCTACATGTCGAGTCTCCCGCGAACCCCCCCCCCCCCCCTACCCGAAAACTTGTCCGTAGGGAGTATCCCGCAACTCGAGTGTCCATTGAGTAGAGGTAAGGCGCGTTCGCAGCGGTGCTGCTGGCGCAGAACGTGTTCTCGCACCTGCACGACTACGCCGCCACGCTCGAGTTCGTCGAGCTGCCCGACGACGAGGAAGATTTTGACGACTTTATATTTTTCTTCCACCAACAGAGATTCGACAGCAAGTCATACAGGTGTGTGCGGGCGGGCGGATAGAAAGCCAGCGTTTGGGACAGAAAAAGCGCCAGGATGTTGGCGCCAAGCGCCAATTGCGCCAGGGAGAGATGGCGCCAAGCGCCATTGTTAGGCGTTGTGTTCCTGACGCCATGTAAAAGTAGTTTCTCAAGTGCCATAAGCGGGAAGGCATTTTTCGCGGATATGGCGCCAAGATCCATAGAAGTCATAGCAACATAGCGCCATTGCACAATTGATTTCGGTTTGCTCCAAAACACACTATATTTACCTACACCACTAGGCTGAAAAACGGCGTGAGGCTTAGGGAATTGATCAAATTGAGTTTCTTATGTGCCTAAATACAACTGTAATCGAACTTTCGGTAGAACTGCGGACACAATTAAAAATTTCTACTCAAATGCAGCATAATAGCGGACGTGCGGTCGGCATCGAGGCTGGCCAAGTTCACGCTGGCGCTGCACCAAGTTTCACTCAAATCTCCAGAGCTCTTCCACTATCTCATTGCAGATTTTGTACGTTTTTTCTATGTACCGTATAACCTCGAAATACCCACATACGAGGGGGGTTATTATTTCGTCAGAAATTTTTGTAAGGATCGTAGTAGTCTAGCTATGTTTAGCTGCAATGCAAATTAGCAGTAATATATTTATTATTACTGCTATCATGTACATTGCATACATGGTGTACATCATTCCGGAGGGGGGTATTTCGAGGGGTATTTTTATTTCCCGGGCTCATTTTGAGGGGGGACGGGGTTAATTCGACGAGGAGTTCATTCAAGAGAGGGGTAACATTCTAATACGGTAATATGCTGTAAATAGATCACGCGGAATTCTCCAAAACAGAAATTTGCATCCGGTCAAATCTGAACATATCTGAATTTTTGTTCAGTTTGAAAGATTCAGTTTTGGGGGAAGCTGATGTTGGGTAAAACGTCGATAAGCATACATTTTGATGTTCGAAGTTCGAACTACACATTGTATTGCATTTACCTAGCCGGCAAAACACATTCTGGCAAAAAAACACTTAACTGAGGGCTTTAGAGTTGGCTGCGGGAGGATATGGGTAACCTTCACCCTATGTAAATATGTACCCGTATTTACTCAAATAATCCTCCAGGAAACTATGTTTTGATCAGACATTTTGAGGCGGGGGGCATTTGAGGGGGGGGGGGGGTTATTCAAGGTAGAAATTATCATTTCATTAAAATTTTCAAGCATGTCAAAATTATCGACTAATTTCATGAAGTATGCTTCATTAAGAAAATAACCTGCATTTTTGTCAAAATTATACTAAAATTATACAAATAAACAAACGAATTATTCGAGGGGGAATTATTCTGCCCTCACTCGTCTAACATGGGCAATTATTCAAGGGGGGGGTATATGAGTAAATACGGTATGTATTTACCTAAACATCAGTGGGTAATCTGAATATGTATCAATGTCCTTCCCTCCCCAAGGGGGTGACTTCGCGCGACGTGGAGCGCTTCGAGCGCGGCTTCCTGAACGTGACGTTGCTGCAGATCCTCGACAGGGACACGGGCACCTTCCGCCGCCTCTCCGACGCCTATCTGCAGTTTAGACGCAGTCGCGGATTGCCCGGCGACGCCGATATTCCAGTGAGGGTTTGGGCTGATTTGAGGTCTAATTGTCAACTGGATGTCAACTGGTTTTGGTGTCAACTCGATTTTGGATCGATTTAGGTCGCGGGACGATTTTTCGGTGCACATGCGGCGATGTTGGCAGTGAAAACACGTTCGACGAACATTCTCACCCGTAGTCATTGTCGAATATGTAACCGAAAATTAAATACGTAGGCGCAAAAAAAAAAGCCAAATTTCTTTACTTAAACCAAATTTCACATCAGATTTCACTTAAAATGCTGGAAAATCCCCTAAATTTGCACGCAGGTGGATCTGGCATTTGTTTATGAAGGAATGCTGACTGTGCAAAAGGCAGTGGAAATAATGCGCCGCAGTGACCCAAATGTGTTCAGTGCCACTGTTCAAAATGGAGTTGTTATGAATAGAGGGGAACCTGGATTGAGGTTTGCTTTGGCATCATGCCAAATTGAGACATCCAACTTTTTATGGATCGAATTGATATTTTCTATGTGATTCATCGCCTTTATTCCAGATGCTCTTTGATGGAAACTACTAACAGTCAGGGACTAATAGAAAAGAAATTCTCCACATTTGAACTGGGCCCGAAAATAATCGACACAATCAAACATCTGGTAATATTTCACATATTTTACATATAAGTACACTTTTAACTTATGAGTGACAAGCACAAATTATCTGAACTTGGCATGTGTGTACAGTCAAGTTCAAATAGCATGTATACTTCACTGCCTTTTATCACAAATACAGAACTTTTACCATAAAATATGAAACTTTAAAAGAAAATTATTCTAGTCACCAATTTTCCCGTAAACCCCGCCCTACTCAGGTAACGATCGATTCATCAGAGTCATTGACAGGCAAAATCTCATTCAATAACCGGGGCATCCGCAAGGGGTTCACAGTAAAAGTGACCGACCTCACATTTGGATACAACGCAGCAGTAAGCACGAAACAGAGCGCAGATTGGGTAGATGGCATTGGCTTCCTCAAAACTACGCCCGCCCCCTGTGAGCATTTTTTTCTTGTTTTTACCTAGTTAGGTGGGCGGAGTCGTAGCTTTGTAGAGGTTGGGATGGGGAACCGAGAGTGTGAAAATCTCCACATTTTCCGGCACTCGGGTCGCGAGTAGTGATGGAAAGGCACCGGGGCACCGGTGCCCCGGTGCTGGGCACCCAAGGGCACCAGCGGTGCCGGTGCTGGTGCGGTGCCATATTTTTAAAGGGTGCCCTGCCGGTGCCGGTGACATTTTTTCAGAATAGCTCTGGTGCCTGCGCGGTGTCATTTTTTTGCCGATGCCAAAGGTGCTAGCGCCAGGACCAAATTTAAAGGCACCGTAAAAGGCACCGGCCAAGTGTTCATCGGGTGTGAAATTTTGTACACAGTATGTCCTTATTTATATTTCAAAACAACAACAATATAACCAACTGTTTTCAGTCTAATTTAAAAAAAAACATTCCATCAAATATACGTGAAAGCTAAAATAATAGCTTGAAATAAAATTAAAAGCTGCCATACCATTCTGAAGAGGAAACAAAAAATTGAGTTTTGATGATAAAAATAAACTATCTTTCACCGTTTTGTTCATAATTGGGGGGGGGGGGGTTGGAGGGGGGTTAATGGTCCTACACACGCTAGTTGACATCGACACCAAATGTCAACTGGTTCCGTTCCCAATTCAAAGCTTGCGTTAGATCGTCGTTCGTCGGCTCGTCAGCAAGCTTTGAATCGGGATCGGCACCATCTGACATTTAGTGTCGATTTCAACTAGCGTGTGTGGGACCATTTCGAGGAAATACGGTAAACGTAAACAATAAATAGGTAGGTATATGGAGCAGGGGTCTCGAATGGGGGGGGGGTTGGGGGGGGGGGTTAACCCCCCCCCCCAAACTGCCCAGCTATCTATCTATCCCGGAGGCCGCTCAGCTATCTATCTATCCCGGAGGCAAAATTTTGGGCTACTACCCCCTTAACCCCCCCCCAAATCGCTCAGCTATCTACCTATCTGGAGCGATTTTTCAGAAACTATACCCCAATTTTCGCTCAAAATCGCTATTTTTCATACTTATATATAGATTTTCACCTCCAAAATCACTGCCTATTTTCAGCTATTTTAAGTACTATATGCTCTTGTATACTCATTTTGAGCTATTGTACACGTACTTTGAGCGATTTTTCTCCCTTTTCTTCCTTCTATGCCCCGATAAAGCCTATATATCGAACCACCACAACCCCCCCCCAACCCCCCCCCAGAAACTTTTTCAGCTATCTATCCCTCCGGAGGAGCGATTTGCTATCTATCCAACCACTCAGAGGGTCAAAATTCAAGATACCCCTGATATGGAGATTGGTCGTAATGAAGTTTGTCCAGAGAAATAATAGAATATATATTCCGCAGCGCAAACGCCTATCAAACGGCTCAATCTGACTGGCAAGGAGCTCACCATCACTACTGTTCTGGTGTGCATTTTTCTCATTGTGATTATACTCGGCGTACATGATACTCTGTCCTCGCACTGATTTATGTCTCGTGTTGGAAGCGTGCCAATGATTATTAAATCATGTGATTTCCGTAAAAAAGATGAAAAAATTCATCGATGTTTATATTTATGTTAATGAATAACATTATATTTAACAACAATCTGTTGCACGCGCTAACCATCGTTAGCACACTTCCAGCGGGAACCACGCGTGCAAGGTGTAAAGTAACCGGAGTATAACAGGGATGTATCCAAAAGTCTTGAGCGGGGAGCGCTTTGTATTTACACGGACCGGAAAAGGGGGGTTGACCCCCCCCCCCCCCTTAATTTTGCCCCCGTGCTCGTAGAATGGCGCCAGTCGCCGTAGGCAATTGGCATTGGCGTTATTGCCATGGACCGCTATAGGCCAGTGACTTTACACCTTGCACAGGTGCTGGGAGCGTGGTAACGATATTTACTGCATGCAATTAGAGCAAAACGATTAAGAAATGATAAATCTTATAACGTATATAACGTATAACGTGTTATAACGTAACGTATCATGTATTAACGTATTCACAATAATGCATTCACACAAATCACATGCTCAAATAAGAATTGGCGCGCTTCCAATGTGCAATTTCGCCATTTGCAGACGATGCCGCATGTAATGTACAAACAAGATGCTGAAACTATGGTGGGAAATGAAAAATTTGAAGGCTATTGCGTGGATTTGATTAAGGTTCGTGTGAAGATATTTATCACCCACATTACTTCAGACACTTGAAAACAGCATATCTCAACAGGAACTAGCGAGAATCATTGGTTTCAAATACAATATTCACTTGGTAACGGATGGGCAATATGGCTCAGTGAATGATGATGGTTCTTGGAATGGTATGATTGGAGAGCTCCTCGCCAAGGTAGCATAAATACTCAGATAAATATAAAATACAGTAATAAATTTTTATACTTACCCCATCAAAACAAGCGTGGTGTTCTTACCCAAGAACACCCACTGACAGGGGTCTCCAATGGGGTTCCCCCATATCAGTTAACCCCCCCCCCCCATTCGCCAGCCTCTCTAAACAAACAGCCCCACCACACTCAAAAATTCAGGATTTTAAATCGTGGATACATCCCTACATCGCCCAAATTGGCCAGCTACATATAACACGAAGTGATTTTTGATAAATTTTTGCTCAAAATCACTAATTTCCATACCATTTTTTACCTATTTTCACCTTCAAAATCGCAAGTTTGAAAATCACCAGCTATTTTTGCAAACCATGATTTTCTATTATAAAACACTTTAGTAGCATATTATGAACATAAAAATTTTGCATGCTTTTTGCAGGAAGCTCAACTGGCAGTGGCCCCACTGACTATAAGCAGACAAAGGGAAAGGGTGGTCGACTTCAGCAAACCTTTCATGGTAATTTGTTCAATCAGAGGCCACAAAATGTAAATTTGATTTTTTTGGCAAATTGTCAATTGCAGGTAACTGGTATAACAATAATGATAAAGAAGCCTGACAAGGAAGAATTCTCAGTGTTTTCATTTATGCAGCCACTGAGCACAGAAATATGGGTGTACATAACTTGTGCACTGCTTGGGGTCTGTATTTGTCTCAATTTGACATGGTAAAGATGATACAAAAATAAATGATGTAGGTAGATTCAAAAACACTCAGGTCTCTATGGTAATTTTCATAGTGTCCAGATTCAGTCCATATGAATGGAAGGTGGAGGAAACTTCAAGTGGATTTTCTATCAGTAATGACTTTTCTCTGTACAACTGCTTGTGGTTCACACTGGCAGCACTGGTGCACCAGGGCACCGACATACTGCCCAGGTAGGTGTACACTACTTACACATTATACTAGATACCCATAGCAATAAGTGTCATCAATTTCACCGAAAAAAATGGGGTCATGAAGCATTTGAGGTGTCCACTTCTAAAAAGGAGATAACTACAAAATTTTGAAAATTGATTTAAGCAAGGGGAAGGCATCTTGGCAATTGGTCAGGCACATTTATAACCATTTTCAAAAAAAATTCACTTCCCTCTTTTTCAAGTGTCACATTAAGCACTTTTGCGACACACACACAACACACACAAGACACACTTCACGGTGCGCGTGCACCACACAGCCCTTGTCAGCCATGTTCGACTCATCTAGAGCATAGAATGTCACCGATTCAGATCAGTGTCGGGCCGCATCGCCAGCAGCTCGTGGTGGTTCTTCACGCTCATCATGATGTCGTCCTATACCGCCAATTTGGCCGCTTTTCTTACTAGCGAAAAATTGCAGGTAGAATACATATTACCTTTTTATTTATTATAAAAAATAACTTAAAGGTTATTTTGTGAAAACGATTTCAGGCATCAATTGACTCTGTTGATGCACTGGCTGAACAGACTGAAATCAAATATGGAATACAGCAAGGTGGCTCCACTGCCGCTTTTTTCAAGGTTGTTAAATATTTCTTCTTTTAAATCAAATTAACAAGAAAACAACAAAAACATGAATCAATACTCTGAAAAAATAGAACTTGCAGTGGATCAGTTTACTGGAATAATTCGACAGGGGAATTATTTTTCCGTCAGATTTTTTTTGAGGGGGACAGTTTTCAAGGGGAGTAATTATTATTGCATCAAAATTTTATTGCATTTTCCCATTGGCTCATACGCGAAATATGTTTTTTTTCAGAAAATAACATGCCATTTTTGTTCAAACTGAACACAACAAATTCATCACACAAGGGCGAATTCTTAGAACAGATCAAAGTGTTAAATACGTCACAGACAGTTCATAGAATGACGATAAATAGAATTCATCGGGCATTTGATGTTAAAATAGCACAAAATCGGTGGATCGAAGTCACTAAATCACAGCGTCCCCTGATATTTTTTGGTTCTTTATGCATTTGCCAAAAACTTGGCCAAAAACATTCATATTCGGGATTAGATTCACCGCATTTCTTCTAATAGAAAGGCGCCCTTCTGTTTTTTCGTCAACTTTTTACCTGTCCTCCTATTTTGTCGTCAACTTTTCAGCCAATCTATTTCAAGTCCCGCCATGACTTTTCAAAGTGTTAATACGTAACAGACAGTTCATAGAATGACGATACCGTATTTCCTCTAAATACCCCCCGGGGGTGATTGTTTCATAGTGCTCCCGAGAGGGGGGGGGGGGGTTAAACGAGGGGGGGTATTTCGAGGGGGGGGGGGGGTATTATTTCACAAGAACTTTTTTGAAATCCTAGTACAAAATCGTTGTTTGTGATGTGCGCTGGGGTAGAAAAAATGCATCAATAACTGACATGTAAAGACTCCTGTAGACTAATATAAGTACGTAGATGGTATAAACACTGTTCTAACGTGATTCCGACATTGTTTTAACGTGTGTTCTGCACTACGCAGAACACAAACTGCAGTATTTGTCATGTACGTTCTCTTTACACTCAATTTTTTTTGGGGGGGGTATTTCGAGGGAGGGGGGTGATTGTTTCATAGTGGTCTTGAGAGGGGGGGGGGGTCAAACGAGGGGGGGGGGGTATTTCGAAGGGGGGGGGGGTATTTCGAGGAAATACGGTAAATAGAATTCATCGAGCATTTGATGTTAAAATAGCACAAAATCAGTGGATCGAATCCACTAAATCACAGCGTCCGCTGATATTTTTTAGTTCTTTATGCATTTGGCACATATCCAGCACCATGAGTACCTTCTATTGGCCACCTGCCCTTCTATTAGAAGAAATACTGCATTCTAGATTGCGATTACGGCTGGAACGCCATAAATATGCCAATTTAATCCCAATCAAAAATGTGCGGTGAGCGGACTATCGCCCAGCCTCAAAAATACCCCGCCACCCCCCAGTACTCCGCCGTGCCGACTTACCGCAAAATGTGGCAGTTCATGCGCAGCCAGGTCCCCAGGGTTATGACCGAAAGTTACGCCGAGGGCATCCAAAAAGTCAGGGACTCGAAGGTGTGGCTTGTCTGCGCTCGCTAAATATTTATAAATACCATCCCCTGCTATTGATTAGGGTTGTCTTGTTAGGGGATACTCCCAGTGCCTGTAAAATGGCAAATGTCATGTAAAGTGTCATGTAAAATGCTCTGCTTATGCGTGAAAAAAACTTTTGTTTAATGCAGTTATAATAAAAGACTGGCGATCTCTACTCCCATACCCTGTAAAGCCCTGTAAAATGTCAAACGCCACACAAAGTATCTAGAGTCAGGTAAACTACACTGGAAAATGGCTAACCTTTGCCATTTTCCGGGACATTTTACACATGATTTTAGACACTTTGAATGACATTTTCCATTTTTGAGAGTGGCAATTGTCACTTTGTTAATTTTGTGAAACATTTTTCACATTGGCAATGAGCACGTGCACACGCAGGGGAAATACGCTTTCCTGCTGGAGGGCACCGCCAACGAGTACGCAAACACAAGGAAACCATGCGACACGATGAAAGTGGGAGACCCATTGAATTCAGTTGGTTACGGTGTGGCCACCCCCATCGGCTCTGATTTGAGGTCAGATTGAATTTTTGAAGCTATTTTTTTGTGTTTTTTTGTCGGAATGTAGAAGCGTAAAAGTGGATGAAGTTTTTTTAAGGTGAGACATGTTTTACACCCCTACACTTACCTTACCACGTTTCGTTTCCCACTTGCGGAATTATCCTCTGGAATTTTTTTTGTCAATATTGAAATTTGACATAGTTGAATTCGAGCAAATTCAAACAACCCCTTAATCCAATCAAAATTTGACAATTTTACACAATGATTTATCATATTCAGATGAAAAACCTAATCGTAGGTAGGGTTGGAAAAAAACGTTTTTTTTTAACTCGATGTTTTAATAAAAAAACGTTGTTTTTTTAAAAACGTTTAAAAAAAACATCGGCCAACCCTAATCGCAGGTCGGAAATAAACTTCGCAATATTGGAACTTCAAGAGACGGGAGCGCTGAAAAAATTAGAGAATAAATGGTGGTACGACAGAGGGCAGTGCGAACAGGGCGTTGTTACGGTGAGATTATTAAATACCGTATATCCTCGAAATACCCCCCTCAAAATGGGCACTATGAATTTATAACACCCCCCTCGAAATACCCCCCCCCCAATTTCAGTGTATAGAGAATGTAGATGGCCAATGCTTCGGGAAATGTAGAACACACGTGAAAAACAATGACTGTGTTATGTTAGAACATCGTTTATACCGTCTACGTTATGTACTTATATAAGTGTATAGAGTATTATAAATGGCGGTTTTTGTTGTGTTCGGATTTTTCGACGGTTGTGTATACGTTACAAACAACGATTTAGTACTGGGATTTCAAGAAATTTCTGGCGAAATAATAATCCCTCCCTCAAAATTTCAACTCTGAAAAAATAAACCCCCGGGGGGTAATTCGAGGAAATACGATATGTCAATGCCTATTTATAAAAGAAGTGCACGGTCTCCAATTGAGGGGGGGGGGGGGTTAGCCACATTCCTATTCTGTAAATTCTTCTTGTTTGGCCTACAGAAACGTTGCGTTACCTTATTATGGCTATTTTTGTGTATTTTGTTTATACACATATCGATAGACATTATTGATACTGTTCGAGCTACTAACAATTTGCCCCTTCCCCTTTTTAATGAGAGATAAAGCAAACAGGCGGGTAAAGTTGGCACAGCGCCAAGTTGGTAAAGAACACTTGAGACAAATTTGCGTGTGCCCCAAGTACATAACACGTAATGTGATGGTGAATGTGATCATATCCATTTTCAGTCGTCGCAAGGCTCGTCTCTGAACCTGTCCAAGGTGGCCGGCATCTTCTACATCCTCATGGTGGGCATGGCGCTGTCCATGGCCGCCGCCTGTGCCGAAGTCATCTACAGGGCAAAGTTCTCCAACAAAGCGCCAGCCGACTCAAATGAGAACGGTGCGCACGGAAGGCTGCAGGTTAATGTTGGGTTGTCTTACAGTAGGGCGCAGTTTCGAATTTGGTGTAATGGCGGCCCCCACACCAGGTGCCGGTCCCAGACCCTGTAAAATGTAAAATGTCATGCAAAGTGTCAAAAGTCATGGAAAATGCCTTGCAAAATGGCAACCGAGTTGCCATTTCGCAGGGCATTTTCCATGACTTTTGACACTTTGCATGACATTTGACATTTTACAGGGCATTTTACAGGGTCTGGGACTGCCCCCAGTTGACACTTGCGTGTCAACTGGTTTTTGTCAACTCAGATTTCGGCTGCACGTGACGCAGAGATCTCTCCGAATGCACAAGCGGCGATGTTGCAAAATAACTATTGCGGCAAGTGCGATGAAAGATCGCTCTGCGACACGTGAAGCCAAAATCTGAGTTGACACAGACCAGTTGACACACAAAAGTGTCAACTAGTGTGTGGGCCGCCATTCGTGCAATTCAGGGTTCTCCAATAATAAAGGGGTAGGCGGGGGATTATCTGGGGTAATGTGGCAAAAATATATGAGCGATTTTGACAATAATTTCACTTGGAATCACTTAATTTAGCATATGAGCACTCTTTGAGCTATGTATGTATTTATATAGCTATTTTTCAACAAGAGTAAACATGAGTAGAAATACTTGTTTTTCAGGAAAATGTCAAGCGATTACTTTCTTCATACAATATGCAAAAGTGGGTACTTTTTCCATACCCAACCCAATTAATTGACCGCACATATTTACAAATGACAATTATAAAAAAATTCACCAACAGACAAGGAAAAGAGCAGAAACAGACGGAGCTGATGTCACCGAAAAACGAGCCAGAGAGCAGGCGGCAGCCGATGAAAAGGGTTCCGATGGCATAGAACTTACTTACAGGTGGGTGGCTGCGCAGGGGTCTCCTAGGAGGGGCTGGGGGGGGGGCTGCCCCCCCCCCCCAAATCGCTCAGCTATCTATCTAGAGTGGTTTTTGCGAAATTTTGCCCCAATTTTCGCTCAAAATCACCAATTTTCGCTTGTTTTTATAGTTTTTCACCTTCAAAATCATGCTCTCCGGCTATATGCATGGTTATACGCCTGCTTTTAGCCATTTTAAACCTACTTTTGGCCACTTTTAACAGATTGTTAGCGATTTTTTTCCCCTTTTGGCCTTCTATGCACTGAAAAAGCCTATATATTTTGCCCCCGCGAGCCCCTCCAAGCCCCCCCCCCCCAGAAAAGTTTTTCAGCTATCTATCCCTCCGGAGGAGCGATTTGCTATCCATCCAGCCCCCGCGAGGGCGAAAATCTTGGAGACCCCTGTGGCTGCGGCTGTGGCAGGTGGCCCCAGGCGCTGCACACACTAGTTCACAACGGCACCAAATGTCAACTGGTTCCCATCCCAATTCAAAGCTTGCTCTAGAGTATTGTGTATACATATCTCATGCCGGCCTTGCATTTACGTGACACATAAACATCACATATTTTTCTTCTCAACACTACTGCCTTATTTGCAACACGATTCAACACTTTTGCATTCGAACATCGAGATTCTAATTGTGATGGGAACTAGTTGACATTGTGTCTAGGGTTCAAACGGGATTGACTTTTCGGGATCGGGATCGGGATCGGGATTCACTTTTTGAGATTTCGGGATCGGGATCGGGATCGGGATTGGGGTTTCGGGATCGGGATCGGGATCGGGATTGGTTTTTTGAGATTTCGGGATCGGGATCGGGATCGGGATTGGCCGGGATTGGGGTCACGGGATCGGGATCGGGATTGGGATAGGCATTTTTCCGGGATCGGGATTGGGTTCTAGGGATAGAGATTTTGGCCATTTTTCTGGCATTCACAGATGTTCATAAAGGTCTCAAAACACTGTTGGATGCCAGAAAAGTGGCATAAAATTGACGCTGGGGGTTTGCATCCACTTTTTTGCATGCAAAAACGTCATTATTTAACTTTTTATAATTTCCACTAATTTTTCCGGGATCGGGATCCCGGACTTGGGAGTTTCTCGGGATCGGGATCGGGATTTGAAAACTTTCGGGATCGGGATCGGGATCGGGATTGGTATTTTTGAGATTTCGGGATCGGGATCGGGATCGGGATTGGGGTTTCGGGATCGGGATCGGGATCGGGACTGGTAAATCCCGGAATTTCACGGGATCCGGGATCGGGATCGGGATCCCGTTTGAACCCTAATTGTGTCGTTGTCAACTACAAAACTACCATTGTCAACTACCAAAAGCACAGCCAGCGGGCAGTCATCACACGAGCAAACCGAAACAGGCAAAACCAAACCAAGCAATGCCAACCGATGTTATCACTTCGCCAGGTCGCGACCGTGGCCCGACGCCAGCCACGGCGAGCACTCGGTGCGCACCGACACGAAGGCGAACGCGAACAAGCAGCCCACCCCGGACGCGGCGTACAACAACTTGAAACGTCGCGGCCCGAAGATGACGCGCAAAGATCAAAGCGGCGAGAATGCAGAGTGCCGCAGGCCGTTGAACCAGCGCAATAGCAGCGACAACTTTGGGGACGATTTCGGTTCCAATGCGGCGTATAATACGGCAGTTTGAGGGGGGCTGCCGCGGCGGCAAAAACTTGAGCGACTACAAATAAGAGTGAGAAGTCAAGTGGAAAAAAAGTAGACTAAACGCAACTGAAAAATAATAAAATCAAAATGAGCCACTTCATTTAGAAATTTGGATATTGAATGCTGACACATCTTTGAATACAGTCGCCTGTTTGAATAAAACCGCAAGTAAAGAGACTCCTTTCCGCAACATGCACTTTTGCATTGCTTTGTTTATCCTTGCTAGAGTTTATCTACCATTATGTTTTCTAATTTCAAAAAGTTATAATACATACATAGTATGTGTTATGTATAAATACAGTTAAAATAAAGTGACTCGTTAATATTAAAGACAATTGTCTGCAGCTTTTCTGTTCATGTAAACGCAGTATTTACCTACATAAATAATAATTTAAAAATTGATAAATATTTGGATACACGTCACGCAACCGATTTCATATAATTACTCGAATACCGTAATCAAACTAGTACCGTAAACAGACTACTGGCGGAAATAAAAACATTATGTGCAATGCAAAACAGATTTATTAAAAACACTTACACCAACATTGATCAAAAAACCATATATCATGTGAACACCACTCCACGCCAACCCACGCAAAAAAAATACAATTTAAACGCACTTTATCACAGGCAATTTCATAGAATTCTTGCGGGATGCCACCAGAAACTTAGAAGATATAGCGAATAAATATAAATGAGCGCGTAAATCAATTCACACACGCAAATTATAATTTTTCAAAAAATTTGAGGAGACAAAAAACCCCTTCAATAAAAAAAAACGTAAATAGGTAATTATGTCCGTGAATTTTCACACAAGTAAAGATATATTTAACAGGACCGTGCATTTTGGCGCCATGTGCTTAAATGCCACACGCACTGGATGTCAACTGCATTCGGTGTCAACTCAATTTTAGTTCAATTTAGATAGCAGGACAATTTCCATGTGCATATATGGCAAGTTCGAAAAGGAATTAACATTACCATGTGCGATTTAAGATGGCTACGCAACCCGTCAACTAAAATCTTTATGGAAACCATTTGATCCAGTTGACATAAAGTCTCATCTGACGTCAATTCAACCAAAATCGAGTTGACGCTGAAACCAATTGGCATCCAGTGTATGTGGCACCTTTCCTTACTAGCCTTAGAGTGCTATATAACGTACATTCTTGAATAACTCCCGTGGAGTTATTGTTTCGTCAAAACAAATTTGACGGATGTGGGGGGAGTCGCATTTCAGGGAGTTCAAATTTTCTGGGATTCCTAAGTTTGGTTTGTCTATTTTAAGTACCTGGTGTTGTATATTTTCCTTGTACGTAACATATTAATGTTACTAAGGACGGGAGTATACGAGAGGGGATATATTTTTTAGAATAAACGGCAACTACTTGTCAACAAAGGGTAGGCATGACTCACTCAAAAAATTAGATTTTTCTAAACGACTTGAAAGTACAGGGTGCGGCAATTTAGACCTGCGCTCTAAGTTTCGAAAAACTTGTCACTGGGTGGTCGGATTAATGTAAAATTTGAGGTCAACAATATCAACTAAATAGGAAAGGATCCCTGAAAATATGGCTGCGATAGCTCCACTCGTTCTCAAGTTATTCATGGAAACGTGTAATCGTCACTTTTCCACCACCTAGCTTTACGACCAATTACGCAAGCGCCCGCCGATTTCCTTATGGGCATAGCGAATTGGTGGCGGGCGTGCACGCATTTAGGCATGCAGCTGCGAAAAGAAAATCAGAAAAAAATCTCACAACAACAATCCGATCCCGATCCCGAGAAGTCAATCCCGTTTGAACGATATCACAAGGTGGTGGAAAAGTGACAATTACGAGTTTGCATGAATAACTTGTGAACGAGTGCAGCTATCGCAGCCATATTTCCAGGGATCCTTTCATATTTAGTTGTTAATGTTGACCTAAAATTTGACGTTAATCCGACCACCCAGTGACAAGTTATTCGAAATCTAGAGCGCAGGTCTAAATTGCCGCACCCTGTACATCACTCAGTATTGTGGGAGAAGACACCTAGCACGGTTTCCACATTGGACCAACACACGCTGGCTGACATCGCGAAATTGTGTCAACTCAATGTCAAGTAAATGACAACATAAAATGTTAAAAGCATCACACTTAACAGAAACGATGAAAATAAAGTGGCATGATATAAAATTCTCCATGCTATATCGGATAGGAAAGCTGAAATAACATACTTCACTCAAATTTAGTTGACAGGAATTTAGTTGACAGAAATTCAGTTGACATCCAGCGTGTGTGGTGCCATTTAAAGATAATTACCGATGTAGCTCAATTCCCCATCCCAGGCGCACAAGCGAACGAAATCAAGTGACAACAATTCCCACAAAAAACAGCCAAGCAATCACCGCAGCCACCACCCAATGCATAAAAAGATTGGCCCGAAACTCGTCATTTGATCAAAAACTCGAGCCAAGGTCTGTAAAAGAATTTTTCTTGAGAGCCGGGAAAAATTCAGTTTAAAAAATTTCATATTTTTCTCACATGTCATTCCACATTCAAACCTTCAGTCACGAGTCAGGTGCAATTTCGAGTTCGAGAAATTCAGTTTTTGACGTTTTTGGCGAGTTTTTGGCAGTTTGGACTCGGGTAGAAGTATGTACAACCTCATAAGTTCAATATCAGTAAACCCACCATCACAAGAAAAAGTGCAAAAAGTGCAAACTAACGAGCGATGTGCCGAACCCGGGTCGGGACTCACTGACCGGGCAAAGGGGGCATTCTGGCCGGGCCAGAATCCCTTGGCACTGGGCCAACTTCACTGTTCGCCGCAGCTGCACTGGCTGCCGGGGCTGTGATCGAAGGCGGCCACCCAGCCGTGTGAATTTCCGGTGTGTATGTCAGTAGAACTACCATAACCCACGAATGTAGTAACAGCTGCGCAATTGCGGTTGACAAGTTTAATAAGTTTAACAAGTTTTTTAAAAGTTTTTTTACTTGTGAGAATATAGTGATTTAGACAACACAAATATTATGTGCGCATGTGTTGCGGGGTCCAAAATGGACCTGTTTTTAATTTGGGATCGGAACATTTGGATATTGATATGGCCCTGTGCCATTACGCATCTAAACCCATTATGCATCTAGAATCAGAACGCATTTAAGAATACTAGACATGCTCAAATATTTATGCAATAAAACACATGACCTAGTGATTTTAAAGGTGAAAATTTATAAAAAGAATGAAAATTAGCGACTTTGGGTGAAAATTTGGGTAAAATTGCTCAAAAGCGATCCGAACAGCTAGATAGCTAGGCAATTTGCTTCGGGGGGTTCTGTTCAGGGAAAAGTAACCAAAATTTTTTTCCTCTGGTATAGATAGATAACTGAATAGTTTGGGGTGGGGAAACTGCCCCCTTTCTTACCCCTGCGGGTATAATGTTTATAACGGATGTAGATGCGTAATGGGTTTACATGCATAATAGGCTAGACCCATTTATTTATATGAAGAAAGACACGTGAAATGTCAGGCAAACTGTGCACTGAAAAACAAGATGATGAAAGCACTGTAACGCAATATAAAGAAAAACGTTAGAAAAACCACTCACAACGTAAAAGATAGCCACGATTCTGGCGATCGGGTAGCGTCGCAAAAACAGACCAATCTTGATGCTGGAAAAAATTTATACACAGTTAAAAAAACAGCTTTAAATATGCGCAAAAATGCAGACTACACCTGAGAGCATCGAGCGTGCCATAAGTCCTCTTGACACCTCTGACAAATCCAGAATCGTATGTAGACTCGCGCATGAAAGCAGGCAAAAATCTGGCATGTGCACCTCCGGCGCCCAGAACGAGTCCACCGGAGCCTGATGCGTCGTCTCCGTAGACACCTGGCACATTGCCAAATTTGGTTGTACCGCATTCTCATGAATAAACCCCTGGGGAATTTTTTTTGATCCGAATTTTTAAGGGAAAAATATATCGGGGGAATCATTATTTCGTCAAAATATTCAAGCATGTTTTTATAACTCATATTACAAAATATTCGTCGTTAACAAAATAACATGCAATTTTGTACGATTTTTTACACAACTAATTGATCATATTGCTAAAGGCGTGAAGTATTCAATGCAATTAGTTTGCCTCGCCCATGTGGGTTTATTCAAGGGGAGGAATTATTCAAGACGGGGAATTTTCAGGGGGAGAAATTATTCAAGTAACTATCGTATTTATATGTACGGTAGAATTCGTAAAAAATACGGTAACCGGTAGTGTGATTCTAAAAATTCCGTGGTAGTGTAGGGTAGGGCAGGGGTCTCCTAGGGGGGGGGGCTGCCCCCCCCCCCCAAATCGGCCAGCTATCTAGGGTTGGGACGATATATCGTATCGAATATCGGATATCGACTATTTTTTCATATCGAATATCGAATATCGATATCGAATATCGACCATTTTTTTCGATATTTTCGATATTCTATCCTCCCTGGGCCTGACTTCAAATAAGCCAGGAATGGCACTTTTAGAAGGCGATTTCATAAGCACATTTACCAAATTTTGCGAGCAAGCGCGCACTTTGTTCTCAGATGACAGGTATTTTTGTTTCAGCACTTGCGACAGCATCAAATCTTGTATAAATGCACAAATCTTATATGTGTGTTTAATAGCTAATTACACCATGGGAACAGCAATGGCACCATGGCATGGCACCTATAAATAGGGCTGGTATATTTCATGGCTGGGGGCGGCCTTTTTATTACCACATCTGTCACATTTTAAAATCATTTTCTCATTTTGATCTTGTGAGCCATTTAAATTTGTATCATCTACTTTTCAGGAGAGATGATCAATTGGGTTTGTGACGAAAAGGAAATACAATATGCCAAATGAGATATGCCCTGCTTGCTATACGAAAAGCAAAATATCGAAATATCGAAATATCGATATCGAATATCGACCATTTTTTCATATCGAATATCGATATCGAGGTTCCATATCGTATCGATATCGAATATCGAGTTTCAGAAAAAAATATCGAATATCGAATATCGATATCGAAAAGTCATATCGTCCCAACCCTACAGCTATCTATCTATCCCGGAGGCCGCTCAGCTATCTATCTATCCCGAGGCAAAATTTTCGGCTACTACCCCAAAAGACCCCCCCCCCCCCAAATCGCTCAGATATCTATCTATCTGGAGTGGTTTTTGAGAAATTTCGCCCCAATTTTCGCTCAAAATCACTAATGTTCGCACCTTTTTATAGTTTTTCACCTTCAAAATCGTGCTTACCGGCTATATACATGGTTATATACCTATTTTTAGCCATTTTATACCTACTTTTGGCTACTTTTAACTGATTATTAGCGATTTTTTCCCCTTTCTGCCTTCTTAACCTTGAAAAAGCCTATATATTGTGCCCCGCCAGCCCCCCCCAGAAAAATTGTCCAGCTATCTATAACTCCGGAGGACCGATTTGCTATCTATCCAGCCCCCACGAGTGCCAAAATCCTGGAGACCCCTGGGGGGGGGGGGTGAATAGTAGGAGCGTAGGGGGATGGGGTCTCCAGGATTTACGGACAGGGGGGCAAAAATAATGGAAAAATTGTTCAAGAATCGCTCCAGATACAGAGATAAATAGGTAGGGTTCAAACGGGATCACGATCCCGAAACCACAATCCCGAAATCCCAAAAAAGCCGATCCCGAAAGTTTTCAAAACCCGATCCGGATCCCGATCCCGTGACTCCAATCCGATCCCGATCCCGTAAAAATCAGAGGAAATAATAAAACGTGAAAAATGACGTTTTTACACTAAAAAATGCGACCAGAAACCTCCATCATCTATATGCCACTTTTCTGACACCCAAGAGTGTTTATAGACATTTGTGAACAACTCTGATACCAGAATTATGGCCAAAATCTCGATCCTGAGACCCCAACCACGATCCCGATCCCGTGGCCCCAATCACGATCCCGAAATCTGAAGAAAAAAATCCCGATCCCGAAAAGTCAATCCCTTTGAACCCTACAGATTGGTTATCGATTTGGGGTGGGAACCCCCCATTGGAGACCCCCAATGGGAGCAGGGGTGCCAACTAGGGTGTCAAATTTCCGTTTTCCGTTTCCGCTTTCCGCAGGCAATTTTTTCCGTTTTCCGTTCCATTTTCCGGCAAGTGCAAAATTTTTCCGTTTATGTATTCCGGCAAGTGCAAAAAATTTTCCGTTTCCGCTTTTCCGCAGGCAAAATTCTTACCGTTTTCCGCAGGCAAATTTTTTGCCGTTTTCCGTTCCGTTTTCCGGCAAGTGCAAATATTTTTCCGTTTTCCGTTCCGTTTTCCGGCAAGTGCAAAAAAATTTCCGTTTCCGTTTTCCGTAAAAAAATTTGTTGACAACCTACTGCCAACCTGCGGTGGCGGCCCCCCTCATGGCAGCCGCTTCAGCCTCCTCGTACATGGTGCGCACTCTCTCCAGCTGCAAACTCAGCGAGTGCTTCTCCGTTTGCAGACCCTCGATCTCCGTTTGTTTGTGGATCAGAGACTCGGTCAATTGGCGCACTCGCTCGTCTGAGGGCAGTCCCGCACCCTGTAAAATTCCCTGCAAAATGTCAAATGCCATGCAAAGTGTCAAAAGTCATGGAAAATGCCCTGCAAAATGGCAACCCGGTTGCTATTTTGCAGGGCATTTTCAATGAATTTTGACATGTTGCATGACATAATGGTCATGGAAAATGTCCTGCAAAATCAGGTGCAATGTACGTTTGCCATTTTGCAGAGCATTTTGCATCATTCGAGACACTTTGCATGACATTTGACATTTTACAGGGCATATTACAGGGTCTGAGAGTGCACCTGAAGTGCTGGTTAGGGAGCCGGCTGCTATGCGCGCTTGGCTCTAAGAGTTTGGATTGATATTTTGTGTCGGGTTTGGGTGATTGGATGTTTTTATATTAAGACACTTCGTTATTCGGTGTGGAAAAGTCCTTGATACTCAATATTCAACATACGTTATTCTATTTTAGAATTTTATTTAAAAAATGTGGTGGCCAATGTGTGCAAGGGAAACGGAAATGCTCCATTCAAACTTTCACAAGCACTCTATGCTCTTTATAAAAAGCAACAGATTTCCACTGGAAATTGTTTTTAATCGTCGACAATAACAAAACAATATGCCAAATGGGTAAAGAAAATTTCAAAACCTGTCCCATGAGTCGAGCAATCTCGGCATCCTTTTCCTGTAGCTTTGTTTGCATAACCAATTGTTGTCGTCTCAATTCATCTTGCGTGTATTGATAATCCTGCAATCAATATTAAATTTCGAAATGTACCGTATATCCTCGAATTCACCCCCCCCCCCCTCCCGAAAAATTCCCTATGTTAGCCGAGTGAGGAAAAAAACTCCCCGCTCGAATAACTTCTCCGCACTAAAGTGAGTAGGATAAAATGTCGCATAATTTATAAGGGATACAAATTCTACACTAGTGAGCACCAACGGCGGAAACTCTCAGCGCAAGTAAACTCCCAGCGCAAGTAATCGCTCAAAATAGCTCATTTTCATAACTTTTAATGGTTTTTCACGTTTACAGACTTCAAAGTCATTATCGTTCATGTGAATTATTGCCTATTTTAAACTATTTTTGGCTATATACCGTATTTCCTCGAAATACCCCCCCCCTTGAAATACCCCCCCCCCTCGTTTGACCCCCCCCCCCCTCTCGGGACCACTATGAAACAATCACCCCCCCCCCTCGAAATACCCCCCCCCCCCAAAATGAGTGTAAAGGTAACGTACATGACAATAACTGTAGTTTGTGTTCTGTGTACTGCAGAACACACGTTAAAACAATGTCGGTGTCACGTTAGTACAGTGTACATACCATCTACATACTAATATTAGTCTACAGAACCTTATAAATGGCAGTTTTTGTTGCATTTTTCGACGTCTGCGTACGTTTCAGACGACAATTTCGTACTTGGTTTTCAAAAATTTTCTTGTGAAACAATAACCCCCCCCCCTCGAAATACCCCCCCCTCGTTTAACCCCCCCCCCTCTCGGGACCACTATGAAACAATCACCCCCCGGGGGGTATTTCGAGGAAATACGGTATGTGCTTAAATACCTATTTTTGATCATTGTCACCTACTTTAAGTGATTTTTCAACTTTTTCCTTCTTAACCTTGAAATGAACCCCTGTGAATCCCAATCAACTTTTTCAGCTATGTATCCTTCCGGAGGAGAGATTTATTTTTTTATATGGACCCCCGAGGGGTCCAAATACACTAACCCCTGACTAGGGGTAGACTACTTACGCTTAGGGTTCAAACGGGATTGACTTTTCGGGATCGGGATCGGGATTGGTTTTTGAGATTTTGGGATCGGGATCGGGATTGGCCGGGATTGGGGTCACGGGATCGGGATTGGCATTTTTTCGCGATCGGGATTGGGGTCTTGGGAAAGATATTTTGGCCAATGTTCTGGCATCCACAGTTGTTCATAAAGGTCTCAAAACACTGTTGGATGCCAGAAAAGTGGTATAAAATGGACGCTGGGAGGGGGGGGGGGAGTTTCGTTCACATTTTTGCATACAAAAATGTCATTTTTACACTTTTTATAATTTCACTAATTTTTCCGGGATCGGGATCCCGGACCTTGGAGTTTCTCGGGATCGGGATTTGAAAATTTTCGGGATCGGGATCGGGACTGCAAAATCCCGGAATTTCACGGGATCCGGAATCGGGATCCCGTTTGAACCCTACTTGCGCTGAGAGCTTACTTGCGCTGAGGCACACCGCCATCTGTTACACTTGACAAGAAATTCGCCGGTATGTATAGCGACTAGGGACCCAGTATGCAGGGTGTAGCAACGTGCAGCCGCACCTGCTTCATCTGCTCCAGCTGCTCGCGGTAGCTGGCCGCGTCGGCCTGGTATCGCTGGCAGCGCTCCTGTAAACTGCGCTGCTGCTCCAGCGCCTGCCGCTGCGATAGAGGTGATCACATTTTTATACAATTTTACAAAAATACGATCTTTTTACAATTTTACAAAAATACGAATTTTTTACTATTTTACAAAAATACATCAGAGACACAATATAAAATTTTCGCTGAGATTTTGCCAAACCCGCTCACGTAGAAGACAATAGAGACGCTTTACACATCATGGAGTATACCTAAGTGCCTTTCCACATCATAGAGACGATTCATTTTCTACCGTAATAAAAACAACACACCGCATATTTACCTTCCATGCGTGCTTATGTTGTGAAAAAATTTTAAAATATTTAAAATTTGAAAGAAATAATTTATGTCATAGTGTCAACTGGCATCATTTAGGAATTTACAAGTCACTTACGATTTTACTTGTCACCTAAGTTAGCACTTATAACTACATTTATCACATACTATTTCCTACGGTTCAAACGGGATCCCGATCCCGGATCCCGTGAAATTCCGGGATTTAGCAGTCCCGATCCCGATCCTGAAACCCCAATCCCGATCCCGAAATCTCAAAAAGTGAATCCCGATCCCGATCCCGAAAAGTCAATCCCGTTTGAACCCTACGAGTATTTCCCCGTCCACTTCAAATTCAACCCCGCGAAATTAGGGGATTCTCAGAGCGACACTGGAAACCACGTGTCCAACCTGTTCGCCAGCTAGCTGCGCTTCGGCATCCTGCAGTTCGCTCCTCGCATTGTACAGGGACACGTGCGCCTGCTGCAGTTCCTCCCTGAGCAGGGCCGCCTCCCCCCGCGACTCCTCCAAGCGCACCGCCAGGGAGGTCGTTTCCGACTCCGCCCCCGCCGGCACGCCCGACTTGAGTCTGCGCGCACACGAGCGCCGCACGTTGCGCCGATTGTGATTGTGGGCAGTTTGGGGAATTTGAGGGGAGGATTTGGGAGGAAGTAGGGTTGAACGGGATCGCGCAATCCCGAATTTCGATAATTTTAGGGCATTTCGCGGTGCTGATCCCGAAAATTTGAAATTCCAATCACGATCCGGTAAATTTGCAAACCCCAATCCAATTTGCAAATCCCTATAAAATTGTTCAAAATGTACTCGAACATTTTCCAAAATTCCGATCCGATCTCGAAACCCTAATCCCGATCACGATGCCTAATATTCAAAAAAGCAATCCGAAAGTCAATCCCATTTGAACCCTGACACTAAGTGAACTGCACCAAAAAACGCACGTTAAAAAACCCGTTTCTACCATCCTAGTTTGCACCCAAAACCAACCTCTCAATAATCGATTCCTTAGTAGCCAAAATCTTCTGCGCTTTCTGTTTATATTCATCAAATTCCATTTTATTCGCCTCCAAATTATACTTTGCCAGTCTGAGCTGGTCGGCAGTCCCAGACCCTGTAAAATGCCCTGTAAAATGTCAAATGTCGTGTAAAGTGTCAAAAGACATGTAAAATGTCCGGTAAAATGGCAAAAGTACGTTTGCCATTGTACCGGGCATTTTACATGACTTTAGACACTCGCACGACATTTGACAGGGCATTTTACACGATCTGGCACTGGCACCTGGTCGGCGGTGTCCCTGGCGCGCAGTTGCTCATTGGTCAGATCCGTCTGCACCTTGGTCAGCTCCCCCGCCGTGGTTGCAGACTCCTCCTCCAGGCGGTTGATGCGTTTCAGGTAGTCCGACTGCACGGGGTACAATGCACATTGTGGGGGGTTCGATTCTCTACTCATTTAAACCCACTTCTCATCTAGACCTGACACTTATCTAGTGCTACCCACTACTCATCTTCACCACCCTCAGCCCTGCAGCCGCAGACATGGTCCAATGTGCACTTGTGACTGTGTGTGGCCAAGCGGCACACACATAAAAGACACTTGCCTAGACTGATCGACTTAGGATCAGAGGATTTAGAGCTATATTTTTCACTTTTTAATGTCTGTGTCAAACTACAGATGTGGTAAACAGAGTGAAAAACATACTTCTAAATAGTTTCAGTGAAAAGCCAAATAGTTTTTAATTCATCAAACTGAGTCTTTTGACAACGAAAATCCCCCCATAAAAAGCACACAAAGCCAAAACTGCAAGCAAAAACAGTGATAGAACGTACCTCAGTCTTCTTAGCGCTGTGTCTCTCAGTGTCCAACTGAGCCTCGAGCGCGTGCGTGCGCTCTTGCAGCGAGTCGAGTGCCTCCGACTTGCCCGCACTAGCTTCACTCGAGGCACGTGCCAATCTGCACACAGGGGGGGGGGGTGACCATTATGCCTGAAACCCTCAGTGCACGTAAACTCCCAGTGCATGTAGACTCCCAGTGCACGTAGGTCTACTCCCAGTGCACGTTGACTCCCTGTGCATGTGCGCACACTGTTCGCTGTGCGGCGAGGCCACAACTTTGCCCCCCCCCGTCGTGAGTTCAAGTGAAGATAGGCATGGAATAGTGCTTAAATAAGTTTATAAGAGAAGGCTTATATTTACATTGAGAGTGGTGTTTCCCACTGTAGAAGTATGTGGGAGCACATTGGCTGGATATTATATATTTACTACACTAACATATCATGGCTTATTATTAGATGATAGCATGCAGGAATAGAAGCAATGACACTAAAATTACACAAAAGCAATGAAAACAACCAGCAGTGGCAATGTGCATGTGAAATTGCGCACTTGCGCGCAAAAAAAATTACAAAATACCTAGTGCGTAGGTACAAAAATTGTTGCCAGCGCTCTTTGTAAACAAATAGCGTTGGGACCCTTGCGATATTTTTAAACAAAGCGGCGTTTTTAAAACAAAAAGCGCTGGCCATCCCTAAGTAGACCTACGTGCACCGTGGCACAGGCACACGATTATTAGTGTCAACAAACGCCAACTGGTCCTCATCCCAATTCAAAACTTGCTCACGAGTAACACTACGCGTTATTGTATACGCATATACTTTATGCCGGTCTTGAACATTGCACATTCATTGCAATTTTTTCAACACGACGGCTTAAATTGCAACATGATCCGACAGTTTTGCATTAAAACGTTCGTCGAGTCGTCAGGAAGCTTGAAATTGGGATGGGAACCAGTTAACATATTTTCCATTGTCAACTAGTGTGTGAGACCAATGAAAGAGACCTGTCTCGCTCAGCTCTGAGTGTGTCGCAAGTGTTATTTTTCTGCTGCAACAATTGATCAGATTCCTGCAGCCGCACACGCAGCACTGCCAATTGACTATCTTTTGCCTGAATTTAAATATCAAATTAAATTTAATGTTTTGGAAAAAAATTCAAATCACATCAATATTGCAAATCGTACTCGTTTGATTTGTGCAGTCAGTGCCAACATTTAAATCTAATTTTGGTGAGATTTATAGTTAGTGACGAGATAAGTCTACAGAAAATGCTGATCCCAACTTTTCAAACCGTTGATTGGATTTCGAAATCTTTATCCAAAAAATGCTGAAAAATCCTGCAGTTTTTTGCACACTATTAGTCCCAATTTTACCCGCTTGTATTTAACCAAATATCGCTGACCAATCAAAATGAGAAAAAAGTGCTTGATCGAAAATGGGTACAAATACACACCAGCTTCCAAACTACAAAATCGCCAAAAACATGTAAGCAAACATACCTGCAGCGCTTTACTCAAATCATGTTCCCTCGCCACTAATTCACCTAATCTCCTCTCATCTTGCGTAGTAAAAGTGTACGCGCCACTGTCTTTATCCTTCTCTGGCACAGTGCCAAAATTTTGATCGGTGTTTTTGGCTAACGCCAGTGGATGTTGCATGACTGAGGGCGATTGAAGGCTGGATGTGCTCGACTGCCGGCTGAGGGTTTCTTTTTTCGGCGGCTGTTTTTGGGGTGGGGGGGGGGTATTTCGGTGGAAGAATGACTGCTTTGTATGCGCAGATTGGTTTTTGTGCTTCGTTTTCAGTTGACATTGCTGCCCCTCACAGGAATTTTTAGTTTTTCATTTTGAATGTTTTTTTGGAATCTGAACTCAAATCGGAAATACTAAATCTACCGAACGAACAATTGGATAAGGAAAAAAGTTACCTAGTTAGTCCTAAATACATGAGAAGGCTTGAAGAACTTTTCTGGCGGGCCTATTTTTTCATCCAAAGAAAATAATTTTATGAAGATGTATTCCGCTTCCGGATTTAAAAAAACATAACTCAAAATTTCATAGCGTGATGCGCCAATTTTTAAGAAATCCAACCTTATTCAAATATGCCATCAAATCTTCATCGTGTGGCTTTTTCGTCACCGGCGCCGACAGGTAGCTCGCCACCGAGCTCGCGTAGCCCGACACTCTGCGATACGCAAGACAATTAGAAATAAGGAACGTTTATCGTTTTTGGCGTTTTTAACAACCCGGTTTTTAAAAGGGTTTTTTAAAACGTGGTTTTTCAAAACTTCCTAAATATGATGTGCTGTGATGTCTAGTTTGGATAACGGCTGTTGAGCACTGTCATAGCATTATAAGTGGTGATTTATGCAACAAAAAAAACATTCATTTCGCATTTGGCAATTGACAAATTTGTGTGAAATCGACATTATATTTCATACGGAACCAGACAGTAAATGATCAGTAGTAAAAACGAGACAGTTTCCAAAGGTGATATAGCTTCATACTAAGCAAACATACCTGGGCACGTGGCTAGGTGTGGCCGGCTGCGCGGGGGGAGTGTAGATCTGCGCCGCGCCGCCTCCATCCCCCGCCAATGACGAACCTCGCTGGGACACGCTCTGGTCATTGCGCACTACCACACTCTCCTGTGAATGTGACACGTTCGGCTGGTGCGGGTTGTGACGTTCATTGGTTGGCACAGTACCAGGAATGTGGTAAAAGTGAGAGATGACTGCTGAACGAAGTGTACAGGGTGGGTGAATGGTATATAAAGTTTGCTAATGTGGTGGTGGTCACTTAACAGTGAGCCTATTAGTGTACATTCGGCTCGTTGGAACTGATAGGGCTCTGTCTTCGCGTAAAAATCGAAAAAAATGAAATGTTATAGCAAATTCTGTCAGGCAAAAAACCGGTCACATTTTCCGCCCCCCCCCCCAAATGTTGACCCAGCAAAACAAGAATAAGAAGCCAAAAGATCCTCCAAATGCAAGCCCGCGCACGAACGAGTAGCTGCTGAGAGTGCGCGTCCGAGGTGTTGGGCTTGCTCAGGACCACCGCGGCCGACTGGTCCAACTGGTTGAGCAGAGACTCGGCCCTGCCCAACGTGTCCGACAGCCAAGACATGCCCCCCGTAGGTGACTGTGGGGCAGTCCTGGACCCTGTAAAATGGCCTGTAAAATGTCAAGCAAAGTGTTAAAAGTCGTGTAAAATGCCCTGCAAAATGGCAACCGAGTTGCCATTTTGCGGGGCATTTTACATGACTTTTAACACTTTGCAAGACTTTCAATGTTAAATTTTGACAGCCATTTTAGAGGGTCTGGAGCTGACACCTGATTGACTCGACTTTGAGATTGATAAGGGTTTCTTTGATGCCAGTTTAGCAGGGGGTTTTGGCGAATAATACTAATGGGTTCGGCCCGTTTCGTGTTCGACGACCACTCGGCGGATATTTTTCTTTTTTTCTGAGAAGTATATTTTTGGATACTTGTGTAAAATGAGAAATATTCCAAACGCAAGGAATTTGTTTTCTTTTCCAAGAGTAAGTACCGTATTTCTTCTAATAGAACGGCATACCTCCAATAGAACGGCACCTCCAATAGAACGGCAGGTTTTGGCACTTTTTTGCGTTCACGAAATTAATAGAACGGCAGCCTCCAATAGAACGGCAGGCAGAAATTACATTTGAAGAGTGCCAGAACTAGTGATGGAAAAGCGCCATGGCGCTGGCGCCTGGCGCTGGCGCCTGGCGCTAGCGCCAAAGCAAAAAGCGCCATGGCGCTTTTGGCGCTTGGCGCTAAAACGCTCTGGCGCCATTGGCGCTTGGCGCTGGGGTCTGAGAAAGCGCCATGGCGCTTTTGGCGCTTGGCGCCATTTTCTGGTGGCGCTATTGGCGCCTGGCGCCGGCATTTTGAATGGCGCCAAAAAAGCGCCAACCATGATAATAACAAAATTGTTATAATACGGTGAAATCGACACTGCAGTTGATCAATTTTGAGGCAACTGAATAAATATTGATTAATATTAGGGTAGACTTTATATAAATAGATGCATACATTGAATAAAAGCAGAGGTGTGAAATTGCGGTATATCCCCTTTTGTGCTTTGCTCCTAATTCTTTCTGGCAGTATAAATCACGGGTTCAGTCTGGCGGGGGTTGGAGGGGGGGTGGGGGTTACCCCCCAACAAATGCTCCAGCTATCTATCTATTCCCGGGCCGCTCAGCTATCTATCTAACCTGAGGCTAAATTTTAGGCTACTATCCCTCGAGCCCCCCACCCCCCACCCCAAATCGACCAGATATGTATCTCTCCAGAGCAATTATTTGAGAAATTTTGCGCCGATTTAGTGGTTGTTTAAATGGGCAAAAACGTTCAATAGACTACTATGACTTCAGCGGTACGTCACTCACAGTTATGCACTCATTTTTCTACGATCAAATTGTAGAACAATTTTTTTGGCGCTGGCGCTATTGGCGCTTGGCGCCATTACCCTCTGGCGCCATTGGCGCTTGGCGCTGAGGTTCAGAAAGGCGCCATGGCGCTTTTGGCGCTTGGCGCCATTTTGCTCTGGCGCCATTGGCGCTTGGCGCCGGGGTCAGAAAAGCGCCATGGCGCTTTTGGCGCTTGGCGCCGAAAGCCTGGCGCTTTTTCCATCACTAGCCAGAACACACAAATATGAGAAAACTGGGTGGTGAGAACATCCAATCTGTTCTGAACTATAATTAAGGGTTATTTTCACATTTGGTTTTGTTTTGATTGATGCTCTGATAGTAAAATGTTGTTCATTTTTGATTAAAAACACTATGTCCAATTGAAAAATGTCTGAAAAATATTGGTGAAAAAAATAGAACGGCAGCCTCCAATAGAACGGCACCTCTAATAGAACGGCAGGTAAAAAAGTTGACGAAAACAATAGAACGGCGCTCTTCTATTAGAAGAAATACGGAAGGTTGTTGGCGGGTTTCCGAATTTTTTGACAACACCCGTCGACTTCAGCGCAAATTAAAAGTTTGGCTGATTGATTGTAAAAGATTAGTTTCAGCTTTTCAGCAAGATAAGCATTCAGCGCAAAAAATGTATGAAGTTCATCACGGCTGAGTACTTAATTTCTAGAATTGATCGTTCACTTTGATCGAAATAAATAATAGTCCCCGCGAATGAACCCCCTCTCTAAAATTTCGCTGGCGAAATTATAAACCTCTGGTTAAGTGTTTTACCGATTATATTTTCCTGGCATGGTAGACATTACACGCTTAAAGATGTGCTGCATTTTTGATATGCTGCAGGCTGGTTTCAGGTCAGATGGAAGACCCCGAAACCTGAACCAGCCACAATTTTCATTCCAAAAAGCACTTTTTCAAAGTTAATTTTTGACATTCAGTCGATATCAGTTTGACTTTCAATGACGGGCTTTGCACGGCAGATCAGTCCTCTCACAAATACTTTCTTTTATTTTTCTAACAATTCATTTGATCTGCTATTCAATTCATACACTACCGTGCAGAATAGTTGGGACTTTTCACCCTTATTGCATGCAATCACCTGGCGTAGAATTGACTTTTCTTCAGCTGGCGTAAAATTTCAACGTAAAATCGAAATTTTTGAATTTTCACAATCAAACAGAAGTGACCATGGATGATGACCCTTGGTCACAATGAAGGTATTGATAAACATATCGTCCATGAAAAAATTGCAGACCTGTATCATCATCTACTTTCATGTAATCACTTTTGCATTGGAATTTTATACTGGAATTTTATGTCGAGCTGTATTCGTAGCATTAGAGAAACAGTAGGCTGGGGGTCCAGTACACATTTTAGCTTCCCAGTGTTGGCTTTTGTCGAATGTTTGTCACTTCAAGTGAAGTTGACCATGGAATAGTGTTCAAATCAGGTTACAATAGATGGCTAATTTATTAGAAATGATTTTTCATGCTGTACAAGTATATGGAGGCACATTGACTGGATATTCTGTACTACACTAACAGATCACAGCTTATTATGGCACAATAGCATGAACAAATGTAAGCGTTCACACTAAAAATGACTCAAAACCAATGAAAACCATCATTTTTCTGAATGTGCCACCATATATGTTAGACAACGAGGATTCATGTTTATGCTATGTTTTTGTTTATGAATTATGCTACTACACTAAGAATATACACACATAACAACTTAAGTGTAACATCATGGGTACATGTAGCCAACCCACCATGGTACCCACCCAGTATGCCCAAATATTTTGCGCATTCATCATTTTGAAATTTTGGCAAAATATCCCAACTATTCTGCACGGTAGTATATAAAGAGGTATGCATTTAAAAAGCCAAACACCATTGTGATATAATGCGATCACTGATACATTTTGACAGTGTTGCCCTTCTTGACACATTTGACCAACTTTCCATTCGCCCTGTGCTTGGAACCGATGTTCATCTCTTCGCCATCTGGCGCTATGCAGTCTGCAAGGGGGAAATGTAAATACTCAAATTGGAGAAAATTTGTTCTAAACCGTCAAAAGGACTGCTAAATTTGTACGGTATCTTTTTTTAACATCCACCTCAGTATTTGTTACAAGGCATCTAAAATTTGTTGCACGACATGAAATGAATGCAATATTGAGGAAATTTATAGTATCGTATTTCCTCGAATTACCCCCTGGAGGTTTATTTTTTCAATGTGGAAGTTTTGGTGGGCCAGGCCTCCTACGCACAAACGCCTGGCGCGCACAAACGCCCAGCACGCACAAAATTGAGCCCGCCACGCACAAATGCCCGGTACACACAAATCTGATGCTCTGTGCGTACCAGGCATTTGTGCGTATCGGTCATTTGTGCGTACCAGTCATTTGTGCGTACCGGGCAGGGGATTTTCACACGCCCCCCCCCACTTTGTGTTTGCCCCCCATACATGAGCACCTGGATGCTTCCAAAAGAACTCTGGCGTCATGGCATTTGGGGGAATTTGGCACTGGCCGCAATTTTTTTGATTAGCAGCCGCGAACTGCCGGCGTAATGATTGTTTAATTTTGAAATAAAGTATTTGTTTGTCACATGACTTTTCATTTTATTACTCGAAAAAAAGCGCCAAAAGCGGTAAAAAGATCGAAAAGTCAAATGAAAAACTTTTTTTAAAGTGTTTTAAGCCCATTTTTGCAGTTAAGTAGACAAAATCCTTCAGTATGAGAATTTTTTACAATCCCCATCTCGAAAAATGCCGTTCACAAGCTCGATCATGATCCTGAAAGGTCAATCCCGATCCCGAAATCTCAAAAGCCAATCCCGATCCCGATCCCGAAAGGTCAATCCTGATCCCAAAATCTCAAAAGCCAATCCCGATCCCGAAAAGTCAATCCCATTTGAACCTAGGAGCCAGCCAGGATACAAGCCCCGCCCGCACATATGACCGGCGCGCACAAACGACTGGCATGCACATTGTGCTGCACGCACACAGCTATTTTTTTGTGCATACCGGGCGTTTGTGCGTACCGGACTTTCATTTTGTGCGTGCCAGGCGTTTGTGCGCGCCGGGCGTTTGTGCGTACAGGTGCGGAGCCGTTTTGGTGGGGGTGAAACGAGCGGGGGTGGTATTTCGATGGGGTTTATTTTCCACCAGAAATTTCTTGAACTCCTATTACTTATCTGTTGTTTGTAACGTACGCAGAAGCATAAAAATGCATGCAGACCGCATGCATGCATAAGCATCTATTGACTTACCGTATTTCCTCGAAATACCCCAGGGGCCAGATTTAATACTCCCTACAGATTTGTAGGGTAGGGCGTACGCCCGATAGATTTTTCAAAGTTCAGCCGCATCGACGCACATGCACCGAGAGCAAGGCGGTTCATAAAATACACGAAACTATCCCTTAAGGTCGCCGATATTGCAATATGACGGTTATCGCTTCGATTTTGGCTCGGAAATCACGATTTCGTCATTTCGTGGCCGTCTGCCAATTCGTTTTTTATTTTATTTTATCGGGCAGGTTACTCGCAAAAGTCGCGCTTTTGTACGCTCATGCATGCATTTCTTTCTTGTCGCTGCCCTCATGGTTTCGGTTGCAGACAGTGAACACTAAAAAAGTGACCCCCTGACTACACAAAAGCGTGACCTATGCGAGTAACCCGCCCGACAAAATAAAATAAAAAACGAATTGGCAGATGGCCAATAAATGACGAAATCGTGATTTCCGGGCCAAAATCGAAGTGATATACGTCATATTGCAATATCGGCAACCTTAAGGGATGGTTTCGTATATTTTACGCACCGCCTTGCTCTCGGTGCATGTGCGTCGATGCGGTTAAACTTTAAAAAATCTGTCGGGCGTATTAAATCCGTCTGCCCTACCCTACAAATCTGTAGGGAGTATTAAATCTGGCCCCATGGGGCTTATTTTTTCAGAGTGCGAATTTTGACGGGGGGGTATTTCGAGGGAGGGGGGTAATTCGAGGGGGGTTTATTATTTCGCCAGAAATTTTTTGAACACCCAGTACTAATAACGTACGCAGACATAGAAAAATACAACAAAAACAACCATGTATAAGAGTCTACAGCCTTATATAAGTATGTAGATAGATGGTATAAACAATGTTCTAATGTAACACAATCATTGTTTTTAACGTGTGTTATGCATTGCCCGGGTCATAAACCGCAGTTTTTGTCATTGACGTTCTCTTTACACTCAATTGGGAGGGGGGTATTTCGAGGGTTTTTTTTAATTCATAGTGCCCATTTTGAGGGGGGTATTTCGAGGGGGGTAATTCGAGGAAATACGATACATAAGTAATGTACACGATTTAAAACCTGTTCTAACGTAACACAGTCATTGTTTTCAACGTGTGTACACAGGGCACAGACTCCAGTTTTTGGCAACTAGGTAATTCTATTTAGGTACCTACACTGATTTATAAATCCATCCTAGTGGGCATTCGTATGGTGTATTTCGAGAGGGTTTTTTTCGATGAAATATGGTATAATATTTATGTCTTGTGCAGGTAATAAAAAGTAATATGTATAGTAGTAATACACTCCAGTCAAATAGAAAGTTCGCCAAGCAATTCCTCTCTCATTTTAATTGCGATACCTGATCAAGATGTGCTAGGGGGTGACATGCGTATCAAAAAAATACGGCGGTGTACTAGTACGCACAACTGCCCATTACGCCCATTTTCCCGTTTTTTTACTTGACACTTTTTCAAGTGGTTTTCAGATATGAGTGAAGTGAAAAAAAGTTGCGCAATGACATTAGTGAACTTTTTTCACTTCACTCATATCTGAAAATCACTCTAAAAATTGTCAAGTGAAAAAATGGTGAAAAATGGCTATTTTTGACCATTTATTCACTTGACACTTTTTCAACTGATTTTGAGATATGAGTGAAAAAAGTTCACTGATGTCATTGTGCAACGTTTTTCACTTCACTCATATCTGAAAATCACTTTATAAACTGTCAAGTGAAAAAACGGGAAAATGTGCGTAATGGGCATTTGTGTGTAATAGGTCTGCCCCAAAAAATATCCCATACATTTGTCTACTTTCATGTAAAATTTCAGCCCCCTAGCTTCTACATACCCCCGTTGCCAGCTATCTAAACAACAAAAACCGCACTGAAAAGTTTGTTCGCCGGGAACAAACGTTTACTTCCTGGGAGCTTCGTTGATAGTCATAGCAGTTCAGATTCAGGTGTCAAGGATAGGGAGTTTTTGATAGAGTATGCATACATGAAAAAGTTGCTGTAGGGTATAAAGGTCTGCCCCCTCATGTGGTGCCATTGGTGTGAATTTGCAAAACATCTAAAATCTTAAAAATTTGTAGTTATTCATCACAATGTAAACATGCAATATTGCTACTGAGATAGTCTGCAGGCTCCATCATAAGCTTTGCGACTTCAGTGAGCATGTGACAGTCACCAGGGACTGGCGTGGAAGTGACTGGAACATATAGTTTTACTGTAAAGCGGGAATTAGAGCTCAGCGTCGATTCGACGTGAAATGACGACGTGAAATGATGTCGTGAAATTAATTACACGAGTGTGGATCATGCTACGGGTCTACAATTTTCTAAGGATAATATACGAATCAATACCTTAATCGTGTCCAATACTGAGTGTTATCAGCCACAACTAGAGCGAATTGAAAAATTCAATTTTTATCATTCCACTACATCATTTTACATCAGGGAACAACTTGACATTTCACGTCAGACTATTGCAAGCAAAAGTCTGACATGAAATGTCAAGTTGTTCCCTGACACTGTGACATGAAATGATGATGACATGGAATGATAAAAATTGAATTTTTCAATTCGCTCTAGTTGTGGCTGATAACACTCAGTATTGGACACGATTAAGGTATTGATTCATATATTATCCTTAGAAAATTGTAGACCCGTAGCATGATCCACACTCGTGTAATTAATTTCACGACATCATTTCACGTCGTCATTTCACGTCGAATCGACGCTGAGCTCTAATTCC
>OZ038458.1:2787832-2833719 GCA_964036195.1 Sphaerolaimus hirsutus | reverse complement strand
GTTGATAGTCATATCAGTTCAGCCATTCAGATTCAGCTGTCAAGGATAGGGAGTTTTTGATAGAGTATGCATAGATGAAAAAGTTGCTGTAGGGGATAAAGGTCTGCCCCCTCATGTGGTGCCATTGGTGTGAATTTGCAAAACATCTAAAATCTTTAAAATTTGTAGTTATTCATCACAATGTAAACATGCAATATTGCTTCTGAGATAGTCTGAGATGACTTCAGTGAGCATGTGACAGTCACCAGGGACTGGCGTGGAAGTGACTGGAACATATAGTTTTACTGTAATGAAAAGGTAGGTTTTTATCAGATTTAAGATGTTTTGCAAATTCACACCAATGGCACCACATGAGGGGGGCAGACCTTTATCCCCTACAGCAACTGTTTTCATCTATGCATACTCTATCAAAAACTCTGTATCCTTAACGGCTGAATCTGAATGGCTGAACTGCTATGACTATCAACAAAGCTCCCAGGAAGTAAACGTTTGTTCCTGGCGAACAAACTTTTCAGCGCGGTTTTTTTTGTTTGGATAGCTCGCAACGGAGGTATGTAGTAGCTAGGGAGCTGAAATTTTGCACGTAGGTAGACAAATGTATGGGTATAATTTGATACACAGGTCTAGTGATGGAAAAGCGCCATGGCGCTGACGCCTGGCGCTAGCGCCAAAGCAAAAAGCGCCATGGCGCTTTTGGCGCTTGGCGCTATTTTTCTGTGGCGCCAGGAACAAAATGCCTGGCGCTGGCGCTTGGCGCTAGCGCCAAAGCAAAAAGCGCCATGGCGCTTCTGGCGCTTGGCGCCATTTTGCTCTGGCGCCATTGGCGCTTGGCGCTGGGGTTCGGAAAAGCGCCATGGGCCTTTGGCGCTTGGCGCCAAAGTTCTGGCGCTTTTTCCATCACTACCCATGTCAGCCCCCTAGCACACCATGATCAGGAATCGCAATTAAAATGAGAGAGAAATTTGCGAAATTGCTTGGCGAACTTTCTTTTTGACTGGAGTGTATGTGAACTTACGAGATATAACAAGCCCTCCACCGTTGTGTCCAATTCTGCATGTGTAAATAAAGGAACCACTTTTAGACTTTTCATCATGTTTAAGTTCCTTTTTAGTGCCGGGAGCAATGCAGGCTGCGCGAAGAGAATGTTTAAATGATTACCTAAATACCTCCAAATTTTGAAACATAATAAAAAAATTTAGTTTTATTTACAAGTGCACCTATTGAATTTATGAGTTAGTGAATTCGAGACATCAAGTTTACATGTATATGGATACGTCCGTTTGGAATGCCTTTCGAATATTCGGGGGTGCGCAACGGTCTTTGGGAAAGGACGAAACCGTTGCTTCCATATAGGTTAAAAATTTGAATATTCTCCACTAAGTTACCTATTGCGTTTTCGACTTTGTTTTCAGAATTTCACATACATCTATCTACCTATGTTTTGCTGCTGTTTTTCGGACATTTTTGTGCACATTTATCTTTGTACAGGCAGATAGAAAAATGCGGCCAAAACACAAACACGAAAAATGTGCACAAAAATGTCCGAAAAACAAATTGGAAAATATTGAGATGTAGGTAAGCAAAATTCAGAAAACAAATTCAGAAGCGCAATAGGTAACTTACTGGAAAATATCCAAATCTTTGAAATGTAAGTCAAAAAGATTCTAAAAAGTAAAATCTAAAACTAGTTTTGAAAAAATTGGAAATGTGGGAAATTAAAGAACCTAAAAATTCAATCATTTTTACAGGGGGGTTGCCATCATCTGTTTGGCTACATTTTATTAAAAAGGGTAATAAGATAAATAAATTTTCTGGTGATACAGAAAACTGGGATCATGGGGGGAAATTTCTACACAAAAGCAGGGAAATTAAAGCAAATCTGTAGTCATACTAATGATACTACCTAATTACCTATTATTTTATAGCCATACTGAGTGCTCATGCTGTCAATCTTCTTGCGAAAACATTGCAACTTTACATGGTTCTCTATCCAAGAAAGGTTTGGATTCTTTTTGCATTTTTTTATTTTTTCATCTTCTTTTGCCCACGTTAATAGGGGGCAAATGAACAGAAAAATAAGCGCGATTTTAATTGGATACATTACGCGGGTTGGAGTTTTTTTATTGCCAGATTATTTTCACTGATCCGCTGAACTTGATCACTGATTCAGTTATCCGCTGAAATATGTACCTATGTAGGTATTTATTTATGTATTGAATGTGGTTTTTCGTCGGCATACAGCTTGCATAATGTTATTCATAGGGCTGGAAATAAGTTGGGTAAAAAGGTTTTTTTTCTGTATTAGTATGTGTTGTTTCTACTATTATTTTACAAGACTAGGTCAATGATGATGTATAGCTGCAATCTAGCATAAGTACCAAGTGTGAAAAATGGAAAAAAAATTGAATTTTATATCATAGTAAATCCTATTTTAATCATCATTTTATTCAAAGTGTTTTATGTAATTCCAAAAAATGAAAAATTTCGTGCCACACTTCTATGACATTGGTGCCAGAAAAATTGGCGTGATTTCGCACTAAAACTACTAGCTGTCTGGGTGCAGAAATTTACAAGTCAGACATTGCCTTTTGTTTAGGGTGGGAACAAAGATGGCCGGAAACTATTTGCAAAGAAAGTGAATAAGGCGGCTTTCACACTGGTTTTTTTTTTCGCGACGACAACAAAAATGTTCGAGTTTTCAATCATCTTTCAGTCATGAATATTAAAAATTTCAAGTGTGTGACGCCTTTATCATGATCAGTTTCGTTGCCAAGAGCAAACAACAATTTACACTTACCGTATTTCCTCGAAATACCCCCAGGGGGTTTATTTTTCAGAGTGGAAATTTTGAGGGGGGTATTTAGAGTGCACAGACCACTGGGGTGTGGGCCGCCAATACGTTAGAATGAAAAAACCATCTGAATTTAAAACTGTATATTGGCGTTAAAACTGTAAAATCCCCACTTTTACGTTTTCCGGGACAAAAGTTATTTACCTACTCACGTTTAGGTACGCATGAGTAGAAGTAAAAAAAATTACTTTACGTTTCCTGTACTCAGCGGTGGGTAAAAAATAAATACGTTTTACGGTGGGTTTTACGTTTACTTTAAAAAAGGTTCAGTACTTTGACAGCTCTGGTGTGCTGCAATATTGACAAAGTAACAGACACCATATTTAGGTAAATCTTGAGTGAGTCCACTCCAAGCTTGCATTTTGTCACTTTGTATCCAGCCAAAATGTTCAGCTATCATTTGCAAAAAATAAATAAATAAATAACACTTTTGGATACATTGGTGAAAACGTTGCGTAACACAAAATCAACTTAGAAACACAAGTATTTAAAGCAGAGTAGGAAATGCATCGTGCGAAATGAATTTGTAAATTACGAAATCCCAATAAACTCGTTTCAATTCGATTCCTTCCATTGAAAGCCATCTTTGAGACGAAATAGACACGACAAAATATTTTAAACGAATTTGAGCGGGAGGTTGAAAGTGATTCCAAAAAAAAGAAAATTTGAAGCCGCACTCTTGATTTTCAACGAAGAAGTGCGGCAAATTTTGGCCCGGTGCCAAAAATATTGGAATCAAAAGACAGGGCCATGCGCACTCGTTCGGGCAGGGCTTTGCAACCGGCGGCAGTTGCGGCGCGGCGGAAATCACTTGAAATACAGGTGTAAAATACAATGGCGCTACGCACACTGAAGCCGAAATATTCGGCATACGCACGTTTTCATCTGCCGAATCCGAATTGAAAAATTGCCGTTCGGACGTTTTAAATTCGGCATTTGAGGGGCTGCCATATTGAATTTTGAAAACGTGCGCACGATATTTGGACGAATTCGGACGAATTTGAGCGTTATCAGCATTCAACATTTCATTTGATTTTGCCGAATGGTTTCCGCATGAAAAAGTGTACGCATCTTTTGAATGCTGAAATACATGCTGAATTGACAAACCGCCTAATTTTCAAGAGTACGGACGATTTGAGTTCAGCAAGTTTTTTTCTATTCAGCATTTAATTCGGCATTTGTCAAAAACGTGCGTATGCCGAATATTTCGGCTTCAGTGTGCGTAGCGCCAATGTTCCAGAATTTTAATTTTTGTCGTATAGTCAGATTTTCGAATGCAGTTCCAATTTAAGTGAATTCACTGCCGTCCGCAATATTTGAATGATGAATGCACTATAAAAAAGTATAAAACGAAGTTGGCTACACGCCAACAAAAACTTGTGAAGTTAATTGAATTTTGTCTCAGCTGTCGCCGCTGCGGGAAGACGGCAGCGCGAGCGACGAAAGTGAACCGGAATTAGATTATGACGCCATCAGGCAGCAGAACATTTTGGAACAGGAACGCATTCTACGCGGCTTGAATTTCGATGCGGTGGGTTTTAAATTTACGATATTTCCTCGGAATAACCACTCCGAAAGATAAACCGCCGGAGGTAATTCGAGGAAATACGGTAGTATACTCTCGATGCTGGTAATATTCTGTTCTATGTTTCTGTTTTAACCTAGGCCCTGTTCCAGCGTACGACATACCTTACAGAAACATTGATTCCGTGAGATACATTAGAAATTTACATTTTTATGAATTATTTCATCATCGGATATCAGTTTTTAAAATCTCGTCTGTCCAGAGTCTGAAACCTTCATTTGGAGTTTTGCTATGTTTTTTAAACGCATACCTACTTGAAAATCCAATCTTTTATCTAGGATGGTCGTTGAAAAAAAAACGTTTTTTTCCATCCCTACTTTTATCTAGAAATGGGTACTTAAAAAACGTAATTTATTTGACAAAACATGGCTCTCAGGTGCTGGCACCTCTGAAACCGATAGTGCGAAATAGCGGGGCAAAGAAAGGTGCCGTGACGATGAAAGCAATGAAGCGATTATCCGCCCCCGCCGCTGTTACCAATGAGCCGGTAATTATGACGTTTTTTGTTTTTTTTTAAATTGGAATCAAGTAGTTCAGTGGAAAACATGTTTTCTGCGACTCACGGAAATATCCATGTCCTGGAAGAATGATTGTCCTCATTAGGGTGTCAAAAAAAATTGTTTACTGAAACGGAAAAAATTCAGCAGCTGCAAAACGGAACGGAAAACGGTAAAATTTCGAACTTTGCTGAAATTTTCGAACTTGCCAGAAAACGGAAACGGAAAAAAATCTCAGCGGCCAGAAAACGGAAAACAAGTAAAGTAAAAGAAAACAGGTGAACCAGAGACGGAAAAATGAAATATGCACGGAAATGTAAAAAAATTGCTGAAATTTTGCTGGAAAATGGAAAAAATTTGCTGAAAATGGTAAAAATTGCTGAAATGTTGATGGGAAAAAATTAACATAATTGAAAACCTGCATGCATGTTGACCAGTTTGACTGAAACAGAAAACAGACAGTTGAGCCGGAAAAAGGGAGTATGAGGTGGAAAAACAGAAAATTTAGCCAGAAAAAGGTGGAAAAACTGAAAATTTAGCTGGAAAATGGAAAAAGCCGGAAAAACGGAAACGGAAGAAAATTTAGTGGCCAGAAAACGGAAAAAAATTTTCAGCAGCCAGAAACGGAATGGAAAACGGAAAAAATTTGCCTTCAGAAAACGGAAATTTGACACCGTAGTCCTCATGACTGAGACAAATGGAGTTGGGAATGAGAGAAAATAGAATTTCTGTAGATACAGAAATTTTGAAGAAATTTGCCCCTGTTGATGTTTTTGTTTTCTGCAATTTCAAATAGTTTGAAATAGTCAATAAGTTGTAAAAATTAGTTATTGTGAAGGTGAAAGCGGTCAATAAATCGGTGGAAATGGGCAATAAGTTGGCGATTTCCCGTGAAAATTGCTCTTTTTACATATTTATATTGCTGGATTATTTTTGGAGAGGGGAGGGTGTAACCCAACCTCCAATATTCTAGCTGTGTTTTTTTCAAAACAGACTATTTCTGTCTAAATCGCAGCTGCGCCGCAGTGCGCGCATGGCTTCAGTGGCTGCTAAACACAAAACCAAGAAAATAATGTCCGGCGTTCGATGGTCTGGACGCGTCACCGTCGACTCCAGTTTGGACACCAGCGACACTTCGCTAGACATTGTGGACACAGAGTGCGACTTGTTGGTAAGTGCGCAGCGCGGCTGCAGTCACACACGTACACTAGTTGACAAGACACCAAATGTCAACTGGTTCCCGTCCCAATTCAAAGCTTGCTCACTAACTGACGAACGACGTTCGAGTGCAGAAGTGTTGAATCATGTCGCGCAGGATATGTAGCCAGAATTTTTGAGCGGGGGGAGGGGCGGATTGTATACGGAGCCCGGCGCCGCCCCCCCCAAAAAAAAATTTTTGACCCCTGTGGTAAAGGAATGGCGCCTTGGCGCCAGCGCCATTTGTAAGCACCACGCCATGGCGCCATTGGCATTTGCGCCAAATACTGCTGTACATAGGGATGGAAAAAAGCGCTTTTTTTTAACGACCCCGCTTTTTTTTTAAAAAAAGCGCTTTTTTTTTAAAAAAACGCGCTTTTTTCGCTTTTTTTCAAAAAATGTCAAGACGGTACCTAAAAAGTTCCCAAATAGGGTTCTGAGTCAATATATACAGGTATATCAGACAAGTGGTAGTACTTGTGATGATATATAGCCATAGAATGGCTGTGTAATCATGAGATAGCAGTATAAGTCCTAATTTCTGCCACAAAAATCCAATTTTATGTTGACTCGTTATGTATATCGCTGTTTGTGTATGTTTCATGACTTCTAGTGAAGTTAGGCATGGAATAGTGCTTAAATAACGTTGTAAGAGAAGGCTAATGCATGACAGTGATGTTACACTCTGTAGAAGTATGTGGGAGCACATTGGCTGGATATTATATACTAGACTGACATAACACAACTTATTATTACATGATACCATGGAGGAATAGAAGCAATGGCACTAAAAATGCCACAAAACCAATGAAAACAACCACCAATGGCAATTTGCATGTGAAATTGCGCGCTCGCGCGCGAAAAAATTACAAAATACCTAGTGCACAAGTACAAAATTTTTTGCCAGCGCTTTTTTTTAAAAAAAAGCGCTGGGACCCTTGCGCTTTTTTTTAAAAAAAATCGGCGTTTTTTTAAAAAAAAGCGCTTGAAAAAAAGCGCTGGCCATCCCTAGCTGTACATGTATGCATTTTACATACATATCAAGCGACGGGCACCGATTCTGGCTGTCTTTATGTCCTAAACTATAGGTATGAATGAAATATACTGTACAACGCCGAAATGCGCGCTTGCACGCAAAACCACCATTAAAATCGCTTTACGGAAGTTCCATTGCTGGCATATTCTTTTATCCGGCCCGGGAAGGGGGGGGCGGCCGCCTTCCCCCCGCCCCCTGGCTATGTCCTTGATGTCGCGAATGAAACTGAGGGTTTCAAAAAATGCTGCGGTATGCATAATGCATAGTATTACTTTTCAGCAAGCTTTGAATGGGGATAGGAACCAGTTGACATTTTGTGTCATTGTTAACTATGTGTGTGGCCATAATTTCTAGCTGTATTATATAGTAATTTTTTAAATGGCCTACTCTTTTGTAAAAATGTATTTGAAATTGTGAAAATACTTTGAAAATTTTGAATTGAAAAATGGGGTCATTGAAATCGTTGTTTTATAACCCTATATTGTCGCACTTTACGATGTTTTGGTTCTCGGATTTGCAGCTGCAAAAGGAGCAGTTCCTAGCGGCCGACTGCGATGAAGGACTTTGGCGAACCGCGTGCAGCGACGGGGAAAATGAAAATTCTGATGGACATACGCCCAGGTGGTCTTCAAAAACAACGTTTTTTCCGTGACACCGGCCCTGAATTTTGTGAGGGGGCAGGCACCCCCGGCAAATGTAAATGCATCAATAAAATGGTCGTTTTTCACAGAAATTTTGTGGATTTCGATCCATAAAATTGAGAAAATGATCGCTCGCAATGTTTTTCATAGCTAGCCGTGGTCTGTTGTAAAAAGCGTTCAAAATCGCTGTGGGAAAATTCCATGGCACTTGGCCAAATTTAGCGATTTGGTGAAAAACCAATGTTGCAGTGACATGGACAACTATCTTTTCTTTTTACATTTTAGAAAGAGTGCGAAATTGCACTTGCCTCAGGCGGGAATCGAACCCGCAACTCTCGTAGAACACGAGTGCCCTAACCACTAAACTACAGGGGCTGACATGCTATTAGGGGCTGACATGCTGCGGCGGCAATGCCCTTAACATTTTTCATCGAAATACATAAAATTTGAGTGAAAATCGATCATTTGATTGATGCATTTACATTTTGCCGTGCGTGCCTGGTGCCAGTTCAACAAACTGAAAAGTGAGACGTAAAATGGCAAAAGCTAAGTAAAATGGTAAAAGTGAAGTGAAATGGCAAATAAATTGGCGAAGGCGAAGTAAAAATAATAATAAAAATTAATTTCTCTTGGCTTTTGCAATTTTATTCTCAATTCACTTCGCTTTTGCCATTTTACTTATCACTTCTCAATTTGCGGAACTGGCCCCTGATTTCCTAATAAAATCAGGGGCCACTGCACCTGACATTTGCCAACACACATTTTGCGCGCAGAAAGCCCCGCTTAGAAAATGGACGCACTTCGAATGACAATGATGGGGTTAAAAGGGATATCGCCGCACCTGTTCAGGAAGCTGTTTGCGATTCAACTGGCACCCAACAAATCCAAGGTGGCTTGAGCTTTGAATTTTTTTTGTTGTGGACTCCCGCCTGCCGCTGGAATTAAATTTTTTGTGCCTGCGCACACCAGTTTTCACACGAAATTTCGAAAACTCACAAATAAGCTCAGAACGTTTTTGAGTTTTCTACAATGAGGTGGCCGTCAACTACAGTTGGCGGCAGGGGTATCTTGAATTTTGACCCTCCGAGTGGTTGGATAGATAGCAAATCGCTCCTCCGGAGGGATAGATAGCTGCAAATTTTTCTGGGGGGGGGGGGGTGGGGTTGTGGTGGTTCGATATATAGGCTTTTTCGGGGCATAGAAGGAAGAAAAGGGAGAAAAATCGCTAAAAGTAGGTGAAAGATAGCTCAAAAATGGTATACAAGTAGGGTGTCAAATTTCCGTTTTCCGTTTCCGATTTCCTCAGGCAATTTTTTCCCATTTCCCGTTCCGTTTTCTGGCAAATGCAAAAAAAATTTCCGTTTCCGTTTTCCGGCAAGTGCAAAATTTTTTCCGTTTTCGCTTTTCCGCAGGCAAATTTTTTTCCGTTTTCTGTTCCGTTTTCCGGTAAGTGCAAATATTTTTGCGTTTCCGTTTCCATTTTCCGGCAAGTGCAAAAAAATTTCCGTTTCCATTTTCTGTAAAAAATTTTTGTTGACACCCTATATACAAGAGCATTTAGCACTAAAAATAGCTGAAAATGGCAAATAGGAACCAGAACTATGATTTTGAAAGTGAAAATCTATAAAATTGTATGAAAAATAGAGATTTTGAGCGAAAATTGGGGTCTAATTTCGCAAAATTCGCTCCAGATAGGTAGATAGCTGGGCGATTTGGGGGGGGGGTGGGTTTAGGGGGTAGTAGCCCAAAATTTTGCCTCCGGGATAGATAGATAGCTGAGCGGTTTGGGGGCGGGGTTACCATGCATGAATAATGAATGAATGGGGGGGATGAATAATTTTTTATGCGCATTTTGCAGCTGAGAAAGTGCGGCCTCAGTTTGAATGTGACGAATTTTTGGCGCAAGCTGCTGATTGCGTTTGCGATCGCCTCGGGGAGATGACACCTTGGACAAGTGCCAATTCTGACAGGTGGGCTGCTTGTTGCCGTATGTTCTTTTGACTTCCATTTTTTGGACCGGTACAGTTGATTTGACATATTTGACGGTGGTGTAAAATAATACGGAACTTGGTGAATTGACTTGTGAACCAGCTCCTATTCCTAACCGAGGAAGAGGACAAATGTGAACAAGTGAAAGTTGACGTGAAGCGTCGTCTCTAGTTGACGTTCCGTTATTTTATCAAATGTGATTAGTTGAGTTGAAGTGAATTGACGTGAGTTAGTGTGAAGCAAATTTAGATTGTTTACCAAAGGTTTTGACGAACGTTTTTATTTAGGCGATTAAATACAAAGAATTAAATGTAAATAAAATATATATAAAATATACGTAAACAAAGGAATTAATTTACAACTAAATTAATTACTTAAATAAAACGTAAAAGAAGCTCTAATTACTGGAGAAATAAGGCAATTAAAAGAAGGCACTTAATTACGACAAAAGGCGAGAATTAAGTGGCGCGGTTGTGAATAAAGCACCTCAAACAGCGCCGGTGTGAAATAAAGCACTGAGGTGACTTAGAGCACCAAGCGTTAAACTTAGCACCAAAAACAAGCGACTTAATAAAGTGACTACGGCGCTTATTTAGATCCTAGGAAGAGATTCGTGTGAAGTTGACGAGGTTGCAAACACTGCCGATTGTAGCTGTGAAATCGGCTTTTAAGGGCCAGACCGATGGCGATTGGTTTGGCGCCAATCGGTCGGCTCTAATCTCCGATTTTTACCTAACATTTCCAATTGTGAAAGTTCAATCCTTGCCCGCTCGCTTCTCCGATGAAAAGCGAGCTAAACTGGCAAGATAGTGAAAATGTGAGACAAGCCAGACGGCATTTGAAAATGGTGCGCGGGCCCGGCGCCCTGCTCGGGGCGGGCCCGCCGCTTAACATAAACATGACGGCGTATATGCGTGCTGCTTGTCAAGGAAATGTGGCGGAATGTGAGCAATGACTAAGATCTAAATATGTGAACGATGTGAAGCGCACGTTGTAAACAACATCGCTTGAGATATTAATTGGTGAAGGTGAAGATGTTAAAATGGGAATGTAAATATGAATGAAATCTTGACGAGTTGAATTAATTGAATATAAAAGAGAACATAAGAAAGTTAACTTAAATATTATAGGTTTTTACATTTTACGATAATGTTACACACTCCCGAAACTAGAATAAAAATTAAATTTAATTTAATTTTATCTCAGCCAATCTCGGCAAATTGATGTGAAACATAATCAAAATCAAACGCCTGTGATACTCTCATCACTCCTGTGGTAGCAGATCGTCGGCGTCTTCGACGCCGGCATTTTCCCGGCCCTCCTCATGATGCTCGTCCATGGGTTCGACGGCATCCTCCTCAGGCTGGCTGCCTTCCCCGTGTCCGGGCGCCTGGTCTTCTGGGGCCCCCGCTGGTCGTCCCGGCCAGTTGGGGAGCTTCTCAGATTCCTCGGCGAGCCTCTCGAAGGCTTGTCGGAGCGCGTCGGTCTCGTCGACGATCTCCCTCGACGGCTCGGTGGGCTGCCATTGTTCCGATGCTGCAAGCGGTTGGCTTGATAGCAAGGGGACATGGGAGGTTGTGAATGAGGTCGTACACTGTGAAGTGATTGAGTTGAATTGGTCAAATGGTACGGTGGGGGATCTAGTTCTTGATCGTGACTTTCTTCCATCTCTCCGAGCTCTATGTCGGACTGTGAAGGTGTTTGTCTGAGGAAGGTCACAGATCTTTTTAGATCGTTTAACTTTTGATTTGACCAGTTTTTGATTGATGTTATTGAATTTGTGAAAAGTTTGGGGTATAAAGGAAAATGTTTTGTGTGACAATTTCTGCTCACCTGGGAGCCCTGCGACTCCAGCGAATCTCTTGAGTCGCTTTTGCAAGGGCTCGCGGTCAGGGATCGCGTCTTCCATTGTGACTTCCGTTGTGACAGGCTCGGTGACTGTGAGTCTGGCGTTTGGTGACGAGCTCTGCGGTTGTGACTCGCAGGAGGGTGCAGGTTTTGTGACCCGGCGCGCCCCCGTCTCCATTTCGATTTCTTCGGCGCGTTCGGTACTATAACCGATCGGGGGATCCGATCTAGGCTGTACCGTGCGTCCTGAAAGCCGTTTGAATGGAGAAACTCGTTTGAAGGGTGTGACAAACTTTGAAGGTAACTGTGACGAACTTGACGATTGTGACGATTGTGTGACGATTTGGTTTGACAAAGCGGGTTTGTTGAAACCGCTTGCCGGCTTCTTCTGGCGGTTACGTCGCCGTCGCTTACCGATTTTTCCTTGTTGAACGGGCGGGGCTCCCATTTGTTTGGGTTTTTGTCCTTTCTGCCCTTTCTTCGGAAAAAGCCCTTGATGTCTGGCAGCATACCCCTGCCGGTTACGAGCCGCCACTGCATGTAAACATAACCAATATACCCAATACAAGCAATTGTGAGAATAATGAGTATAATGTTCACAGCTGTTTGAAGTGGCCCAGTAAGTAACGTATCTAATGCTGACGCACCACCTGTGACACTACCGTGAATGATGTGACCCAATTCTTTTCCTACACCTTCAAAATATGCACCAACCCCTTGGCCGATGCCAGCAATATATGCTTGCACTGCTTTAGGATCGTTGGATTTTGTTGCAATATAATCGACTGAACGTGTGACTTGTTGTTCGAGTCGTTGCAAATTTTGAAAGTGATGATGTGCAGCCATGATACTGAATGCAATGTCAGTCATGCTTACACCTGGTGACCCGGAAACATTTAGTGTGAATGGTTTCCACGAGCCAGCCCAAATTAATTCGATTGGGAGTTTTGTGACGTGTAAATTCGTTGGTCCATTTTCGTTGGCCCATGAATTATCATTTAATTATAATATTTGTGATCTTTCATGAGACAATGATCTATTGGTGAATGTGTGATCAGATCATTGGTGCCTGGAGCAACGAACATAATATGTGGGTGATTTGTGACTTTGACCGGCAGAAATTTATAACAAGTATTGTTATATTCGTGTTGAAAATAAATAATTTCTGCTGTGACTGGTTTACAATCCCAGAACATTAATATATCTCCATGCCATTCAGCATAGAGATTTTGACGTCCTAGCAATGCTCGCAAGCCAAGTGTGGGATTGAATGTGACAATTGCATGAATTATATCTAGTTGGGTCTGACGGATGTGACATAATTGTTGCCAGATAGATCCAAATTGTTTTTGTTCTAGATGTGCAATTTTGTCAACTTCGTATTGTTGACGGGCTGTGAGCAAGTGAAATACACCAACATCAAGATTTGGTGCGAGTTTGAAATGAAGAGGAGCTTTTTCGGTTGGAGGCTTTTTCAATTTCTTGAGTTGATATCGAAGAAATTGAATAAATGCCGAGCCCTGGTCAATATATTTTGCATCTTTTGGCACGCATTCTGCATTATTTGGGAATTGTTGTGATCTCCATGTGACTGAAAATGCAGCTTGCAATTTTTCCACTATGTAATGATTTTGTGAATATTGCGCATCAAATTGACCAATCTCTTGGAATGCACACTGCTTGTTAAATGCGGTAGCATTCCATAAAGAGACGCCATTGTCGCTGTCATAACAATAGCCGGCTTGTGGGTTGCAATGTGACAGATCTTGGATTTCGGAAACTATTTTCTTTCCATCAAGACTTGCGACCACACCTTCCTCTATGTGAAAGTTCATTACTGTGTTACTCAGATTGTGACAAAAGTAACAATAATCGATGTGAAGTGATTTGTTAGTGCTCCACAATGCATGACCGATTTTTATTAAGGGTTCGCCTTTCCAAGTTTTATTTTGGTAGGCGATCATGCAATCGTAGGTTGTGACTCTGTGATTTTTAATGATTTCTGGTGGCAGCATAGCTTTTCCGCCCACCAGACTCATATACGTGACTATAGTATGCTCTTGTTGAAAGCATCTATAAATTGGTGTTGTTTGCGGCTGAACACGCAACGTCCATATGGATACCACAATATCCTCTATGGCTGTGACTTGAGGAAAGTGACATGTTACTTTTTCCGGAAGTTGTATTGCGTGCCCAGTGCGTGTTTTATGGCACAGATTAAAAGTTTTGTGATATTGATCTGTCCATGTGAGCGCGTTGGCTAATTTTGATTGTATTAGCAACGAAAGCGCCATTAAATGCGACACGTTTCCCCAGAACGAATATGTACCAGTGTAGCGACATGTTCGACGTGGGTTTGCGCGTCTTGCATCTTGCTGTGAAGATTGTGATTGTTGATGTGATTTATCAGTTTGTGAATCATCACCCTTATCAGGTGAAGGCTGTGAATTATCATCATCCTTTACCTCAGTGTCGATTTTATATTCAACACCGTCCTCTGTGTCGATTTCAAGAGGTACTAGGTTAGATGGAGATCTACGTGTGCGACGACCGTTACTTGACAATACTGTGACTGCACGTATTTTGCCATCGCTTGACACGTGTATTTCGTGAACGCGGCCCATTTGCCACATGCCGCGTGGTTGTTTATCGTCTGTGATTAACACCACTTGGCCACGTTTGGGAGCTTCGTTGATTGTGCCTCTTTTCAAGCGTTGATTTTTTGCTCGATCTTTGAGTAGGTCAATGTATTGACGTGACCACTCATACCAAAGCACTTCCCGATTGTGACAAATTTGGTCCCAAAGTAATGTGATGTCATCTCTGTCCTTTTCAGGCACAGAATTGAGTGCAATTTCGTCGATGCAGTTGACGTCATTGACACGTGGGGGTGTGAGTGTGTAGGTTTTTTCGATTTGTGAGGGTGTGAGGTTGAAAGATCCATCCGTCATTCTTTCCCATTCCTCTTTTGGAATTTTTCGCATGGGTTCAATCGTGGTGGAATCGAGTTCCAACTCACGTTTTTCATCCATGTAACATGGTGGTGGGGTGCCCCAAAGAAAATGTATTGGGCGCAGTATCGCTGCACCAATGTCTGTGTTTGACAAGTATGACAATGGTCGCGTATTGACGGAGAATTCGACGTCTAGCATGACTGTGAGAAATTCATGCCATGTGAGACAACGTCGTCCGCATGCTTTTTTGAGCAAGCGTTTGACTAAACCTACCATGCGTTCATACACGCCGCCCTGCCAAGGACTATTGGCTGTGATAAAATGCCATTTTACGTCCGGTAGCATTTTGACGCAATTTTTGAATGCTGGGGCATTGTCGGACCAAATTGTGTCCGGCATGCCTCGACGTGAAATAAAACGATTTAGAGCCATAATTGTGTCAGCTGTCGAGACACTATTAGTTGACTCTAAATGGATGGCGCGTGTACTGAAGCATGTTAGCAACAAAATGTGTTGACTGTGACGGGTTCCGTTCTGTGAATAAACTAACGGTCCCATATAATCAATGCCAATATGTTGAAATGGCTTGATTTGTGATTGAGTTCGAGTGACAGGTAATGTGTGAAAATCAGGTAATGTGAATGGACCTCCTTCCGCTTTGCGGCATGTGACACATTTTCGCAAAATTTTTGCAACTACCTGCTTGGCACTTGACAACCAGCAGTGTTCGCGTAAATCTGCTAAAGTGTGAAGCATGCCACTGTGACCAGCAAGCTCATGAAAATGAGTAACCACTAGCGTTGTTAACCACCCTGTCTTTGGCAGGTAGTAAAACAACGAAGGGTTTCGATGTTCTTTGTGAGATACACGCGTGACACAATATAATAAATTATTCCACGCGTCCCATTTGAGCATGTGGTGTTTGCCAAGTTGCGCTTGTGAAATGCAACTGGCACATTCCTCTGCCTGTGAAATGCGCAATACATGTCGAAATGCTTCGTTCAAATCAGCTTGTGTGATGGGTTTTGATAAATATTCGCTTTCGCGCTTTGCAGCTTTATGCATGGAGCGATTTAGCCAATATGTCTTGACACGAAGCAAATATACGACAGTACGCAACAATTTTGACAGTGTTGAAAATCGTCGAATGTCGATTTCGAATGGATTTGAAGGGATGTGACGTTGTCGACTTTCGACAAACGGATTTTGAGGAGTGACATTTTGTGACAAATTGGGGTCCAAGTTGACGGGTACTTGCTGTGCAAGAGCATTAGCTGGCTGTGAATCAGGCTGTGAAACGGGTTGTGAAGTTACTGCTCCAGCATATAAAGGTCGACTGATGTGAATATCGCTTTTCGCAAGCTCTTCGGTGACAGGTTGCGCTTGATATTGTGAGATGTCAAGCATGGTTGATGTGAGAGGTTCAGCTAAAAATGTAGGTCCGGTGAACCACATTGTTTCGATCATCAGTTGATCAAAAGTGCAACCCCGTGACGCGATGTCGGCTGGGTTGTCTTTTGTAGCAACCTTGCAAATTTGAATGCAATGTTTTGACATTAGTGAGTGGATTTTTGTGACCCGATTGTTGACAAAAGTAGCCAGCGGCTTTGCTGTATACAGCCAGCCGATGACAACGGTACTATCGGTCCAGAGGAAATTACTGTGAATTTTCCATCCACCCAGCTCAACGAGTTCATGATGTAAATAATCGATGAGCTGTGCACCAATTGTGACACCTAGCAACTCCAAGCGTGTGATTGTGAGGGGTTGACCTTGTTTTGACGGAAGTGGGGCTAGTTTTGTGCGAGCTGTGAGAAAACCACTAAAATATCGGTCATCTTCATAACCGTATTCGTCAGGTGAAATCGCTTGTTGACGCAAATAAGCGCAAACGGCGTATCCATCTTTTGAGGCATCGCAAAACACATGTAATTCTAATGGTCTTGTGACAGCTTTGACATCGATGCCAAAAGAGTGAAATGATCGCGGGAATTTGATTTGACTTATGGACGAAAGATGTCGTTTTAAATCGTCCAGTAAGTCATCCGCCTCTGGGTCTTCAATGAGTTCATCCCAGGTTGTGATATTGCACCTTTGAATTATTTGTGACACGCGAAATTTCAACCGAAATAACGCGGGTGCTGTGACGCCAATAGGATCGTATGTCGAAGCCAGCAATTTATTTAAATTGCGGCGAGTGGCTGTGACAATGAGCGTGAAATCCTTTTTGGGAGCTGGCACTGCAATGGTGTCTTCAATGTGATCGTAAACGAGACCCATTACTTTGATGTATTGTGACTTTTTCGGGTTGAGGTCATCGGGTTTGATTTTTTCCGAGACCATAGGCGAATTTGTCATCCATTCGCGCATGTTGAAATTTGCTCTGGCAAAAACAGCTTTAATTAAACGATAGAGCTGTATTGCATATTTGTCATCATCTACGCTGATAACTAAATTATCAACGTAAATGCTGTTGAGCAACAGCTCCAGTTTCATTCGTTCATTGGTTTCAGCGGGATGCATGTGAGCTAATTCCTCTTCTAGGTGATATTTGATGACAGTTGACAAAATGGATGGACTGCATGTGAGGCCAAACAGCACCCTTGTGAATTGCATCATTTGAATATTGTCTTCATGTGACGGAATGGTGTCATCACGCAGCCAGTAAAATTTTGTGAAGGCGCGTGATTTTGGGTGAAGAGCAATTTGTAAAAATGCTTTTTCAATATCCGCTAATAACACCACTTTTCCAGCTCTGAAGCGAAGCATTAATCCGAGCGCCAGTGGTGTGAGAACTGGGCCTCGAAATAAGCAATTATTGAGACTTGGTTTGCCTGCAGAACCATCATACACTATTCGACATGTTGTCGATCTGCCAGGTGTGAGGACAGGTTGGTGAGGTAAGATGTGTTCTTGCAGACCATCTTGTGAACCATAGACGGTTTCGATGACCCCCTTGTGAAGTTGATCTGAGATGACTTTCGCATATGTAGCGAATAAATCGGGATCTTTTCGAAACCGTTTCAACAGTGACAGAAAGCGACGAAATGCTTCTGCATTGTTAGTTGGCAATTCTTGAATGGTTGACTTGAATGGCCAATCTACGCTATAGCGACCGGTTTCTGGATCAAGAGTAATTGATTCCAGAATTAACTGTTCAGCTATGTCGTCATCATGTGATAAGGGATCATCTGTGATACCTATTGACTCGAGACTGTGAAATTGAAATAATGTCTCTTGGCCAACAGCAACAGCTGATGAAGCATGTGAACTGCATGAAACCATGAATTGATGTGGGGAAATGTCGGGTGTTGTGACGAATGATTGTGAGGACGCATTTCCGCCTAACATCAACCCAAGTATTGATTCGACTATGATCAAGCCAGATGGGAGTTCGATTTCTGTTGGTCGAATATCGAACTTCCAATAATAGTCTTGACCAATGACTACATCTGGTTGACATAGTTTGTGACAAAACTCATCAGTCATTTCGGTCAATTCAAGCGGTTCCGCGAATTGTTCTTGTGCATGTTCACCGTACACAATATAAATGACTGTTTTGTCGTCTTGTGACAAAGGAGGTGGGCATGCATATGTTGCTAAATTATCCACTGCACGTAAGGTGAGCGGAATTTGTAACATATTGCCCTTATTGTCGACGTGTTTGTAAATAGGCATGACAGCCTCGACCAAAAACGTATTGACTGTGACAGGCGTTTTTGTCGCAAACACGTTCATTTGAAGAACAACATCTCCTTTGTTTTCAAAGTTATACTCATTTGCCACGGATGCTTTAATGTATGAATATTCGCATCCAGTGTCAAAGAATATTAACAAAGGGTCTGTGACTCGATTTAATTCAGCGTCTTTATTAATTAATGAAGCCTGGGCCACTTGCAAACGAACAATAGGTGCAAAATCGAACTCACATTCTTGTTCGGCCTGCTGCCTGGTAGCGGGGTTGGGGTTACCGTAACCCGCCTGTGCGCTCAGCACCTCCACCGTGGGCCTGTGACTAGGTTGAAGTGGCACCGACGATGACATTTGATTCGGGTTGAGGTGTGGGTACACCTCGTACCGTTTCTGCTGGAAGCCGCGGATTTTGGCCTCGACGGTCTCCATATCTGTGCCTTCCTGGATGAGGTTGGCACGGAGCGTTGTCCACAGCTCGTTCTCGCTGTGATATTTGCGGGCTTCCTCCTGAGCTTTCGCCTGTTGTGCGTTAGCGGGCCTCGGCCATTCGCCCATGTCGAGCGGGCCGTCCATGTCCAGCTGGTACAGCGTACTCTGTCTCCACCGGAAATCGTTTTCATCCGGTGGGATGACACACACGCTCATCGGTTCCGTTTGTGAAGGCGGATACGATGGCAGTGCATGTGACGACGCCGCGCCCGTTGTGATTACCTGAGCGTTGACAAAATTAGCGCTCGTTGCTTTGACAAAGGCTTTATTTTGTGAATTGTTTACCTGACGCCTGACGGGTGCCTGTCTGGTAGGACAGAACGCCCCGTGATGCTGACCAATCTGGCGACAGTAGTAGCAACTCAATTGTTGAGTGCACTGTGCCGCTTGATGGCCTCTGCGCGTGCAGCGCGTGCACACGTCGCCCAAAGCTCGCAACCGTTCAGTGCGCTCTCTCGGTGTGACGTATTGAGGGCAATCGGTTGTGTAGTGCTCTTTGACGCCGCAGAACAAGCACTCGAATTTCGGCTGGCGATAGTTAGCAGCAGGTTGTGAGGGCTGCTTTTGACTAATCGCTCCGATCGCCGGAGTTCTGGGAGGTTGAGTGGAATTTTTATTTTTTCCTTGTGATTTACCAGCGTTAGCGTTGGTACCAGCAAAAGCAACCGTATTGTGAATAGGTTTTGGTTTTGAAAAGGTATTTTGTGATTTATTTCCCTTTTTCTTTTGCTGTTGCCAACCTCCTCCATTTTGTGGCTTTTTTACCGATGAATTTTGTGATTTCTGAACAACAGTTGAAGATTGTGAACTTTGTTGTTCAGTTTTCATCGCGTCTAACCGAGCACGAGCAATGGTAGTTAATGCATCGACAAACCTGACGACTGTGAGTTCGGTGTCGCCGGTTACAGCGGTGCGCATCGAATTCCGGTGTTCTTCTGTGACGGCAAGAACAATATTATCGGGAAGATAACCACGAATTATTCTTAACACTGCACCAGAATCGACACTTTCACCTCTTTCTTTAAGTTGATTGAGAGTTGACAAAAGGGTTCGTGTGAAATTTGTGAGAGAGTCTCCTCTTGACGAAGGTTTTTCAAGTGAATACAATTTATCCCAAAGGGCTGCTTGTACCCAATGCGTTTCACCAAAATTTGATTGTAACATGGTGACCGCTGTGATGTAATCTCGACCATCACCTTTTAATCCGGCTAGCAGTTCTGCTGCTGGACCGGTAAGGCTGAGCTTGAGGTATGTATATTTCATACCCATTGACAAATTAGCTCGGTCGTGAATTTGAGCTCGAAAAATCTCCCACCAAGCTGCCCATTCTAACGGATCACCGCTATATTTAGCAAGCTCGATTTTTGGTAACTTTAACAAAGTTTCCGGTTGTGAAGGTTGAGAACTACTTCCCATATTGACATTGTTGTAAGGGGGTTGTGAAAGGGGTTGAGTAGTTAAATCAACAGTGGACTGACCTTTCAAGGAAAGTATCAACCTTTCCGCGGATTTGATGTGCGCTTGGGCGGACGCAATCCTCGATTCCAGCTCATCCATGAGCATCATCGCGTTGTTCGAGCCAGAGTAGAGCGCGCGATCCAATTTTGCGTTGGCGCTCTTTATCTCCTCGGCCGCTCCGTCTTCGTCTCTGTCTAGGCTTATGATGTAATCTTGGACAGTGGTTGTGAATTTGTCCATAGCCGTAGACAGGTCCGAGCGTTTCATCTCGGCCTGGTAGCCGTAGGCCTGAAGTAGTTCTAATACTTCCTCCGCCGCCCGTATGTTGACGGCGGCGGGTTGTGACTCGTCCTTAACGATTTTAGGAATCGGTTTGGATGTGAATCGTAGCACTCCGTTGCGCACTCCGGTCAGCGCCCGGCTATGCTGAGTCAACGGATGAGCTGTGTCGAACTCCTCAACGTTGCTCGCAGGCATAGCTGCGGCGGCGGCGGCGCGCTGAGCGCGTATGCGTTCGTTGGCCATAGCAAAGTTTGATCAATTTATTGCTTATTAGCAAAGTGGTAGCTAGCTGTGAACGAAATAAAATAATAAAATAAATATTTCGAATCTTGTGACTTGTACTTGTAAAATCGTAAGTATTTATGCACGCGCTACTAACGATTTTGCGTCCAAAACCGTATTACCGTAACCCCGTGCGTGTGACTCAAACTGTGAAAAGCAATTTCCAATGAAATTTCGCGCGAGACGACTTAATTAGAGTGACCAATTAGTTTTAATTAGTCACCCTGCTCGCTGCGCCATGTAAAATAATACGGAACTTGGTGAATTGACTTGTGAACCAGCTCCTATTCCTAACCGAGGAAGAGGACAAATGTGAACAAGTGAAAGTTGACGTGAAGCGTCGTCTCTAGTTGACGTTCCGTTATTTTATCAAATGTGATTAGTTGAGTTGAAGTGAATTGACGTGAGTTAGTGTGAAGCAAATTTAGATTGTTTACCAAAGGTTTTGACGAACGTTTTTATTTAGGCGATTAAATACAAAGAATTAAATGTAAATAAAATATATATAAAATATACGTAAACAAAGGAATTAATTTACAACTAAATTAATTACTTAAATAAAACGTAAAAGAAGCTCTAATTACCGGAGAAATAAGGCAATTAAAAGAAGGCACTTAATTACGACAAAAGGCGAGAATTAAGTGGCGCGGTTGTGAATAAAGCACCTCAAACAGCGCCGGTGTGAAATAAAGCACTGAGGTGACTTAGAGCACCAAGCGTTAAACTTAGCACCAAAAACAAGCGACTTAATAAAGTGACTACGGCGCTTATTTAGATCCTAGGAAGAGATTCGTGTGAAGTTGACGAGGTTGCAAACACTGCCGATTGTAGCTGTGAAATCGGCTTTTAAGGGCCAGACCGATGGCGATTGGTTTGGCGCCAATCGGTCGGCTCTAATCTCCGATTTTTACCTAACATTTCCAATTGTGAAAGTTCAATCCTTGCCCGCTCGCTTCTCCGATGAAAAGCGAGCTAAACTGGCAAGATAGTGAAAATGTGAGACAAGCCAGATGGCATTTGAAAATGGTGCGCGGGCCCGGCGCCCTGCTCGGGGCGGGCCCGCCGCTTAACATAAACATGACGGCGTATATGCGTGCTGCTTGTCAAGGAAATGTGGCGGAATGTGAGCAATGACTAAGATCTAAATATGTGAACGATGTGAAGCGCACGTTGTAAACAACATCGCTTGAGATATTAATTGGTGAAGGTGAAGATGTTAAAATGGGAATGTAAATATGAATGAAATCTTGACGAGTTGAATTAATTGAATATAAAAGAGAACATAAGAAAGTTAACTTAAATATTATAGGTTTTTACATTTTACGATAATGTTACACAGGTGGTATTATCAAGATTCATTCTCTTAGTTTCTGACTATTCAGTAATGGTCAATGATAGCAACCAATTCCGCAAGTTGACAAGTGGCGAGAAATGTGGTTAGCCATCAGAAAAGTTAAATTTGAGTAGTCAGTCGATTAGGAAGTCTACATATGAGTGTTTAATTGTTTATAACTATTCGTAATGTCTTGTCACTAGTAGTTACTTTAGCAACGTTACTTGTCACTTACCATCAGGGGTTTTCTGGGGGGGCTGCCCCCCCGAAAATCCGTCAGCTATCTATCTATCCCGAGCCAAAATTTTCGGCTACTAAATATCCCCTGAGCCCTCCCCCCCAAATCGCTCAGCTATCTGGAGCGATTTTTGAGAAATTTTGGCTGAATTTTTCCTCAAAACCGTTAATTTTCATACCACTGTTTTCCACGTTCAAAATCTCTGCTTTCGCCTATACACATGTTTATGTACCTATTTTAGCCTTTTTAGCTTATTTTGGCTACATTAAACCTGTTTTTAGCGATTATTTCCCCTTTCTGGCTTCTATGCATTGAAACCTATAGCATTGCCCCCCAAGCCCCCCAGCCCCCCACAAAATTATATCAGATATCTATCCAGCCCCCGCGAGGGCCAAAATCATGGAGACCCCTGCTTCCCATTAGTCAACAACTTACCAATTCCCTTGTCACTTGCCCACTTGCGGAGCTGGCTGGCGCGTGGACTCCCATCAAGGCTCTCGAATGGGGGGGTTGGGGGTTCCACCCAATCCGAAGGCCGCTCACCTATACCGGAGGCAAACTTAGAGGCGATTTGCTATCTATCCAGCAAGGGACGTAGCCATGATTTTTGAGGGGGGGACGGATTATGTATACATAGCCCGGCGAACGGTGGCCCCCCAAAAAATTATCCCCTGTAGTAAGGGAATGGCGCCATTAGTAGGCGCCACGCCATGGCGCCACTGGCGCCAAATCAGCTGTATATGTCTGTATTTTACAGGCGTATACAGCGACATGGACATGAATTAAGTCCATTTTCACTGGCTTTGAGGCTGCGGAGACTGGTCAGCCGAAAATATACGTTGCATGATGGGAAAATGCGCGCTCGCGCGCAAAATTTCTTCTGGAAGTGCCATTTCTGGCACAATTTTTCATCCGGCCCGGGAAGGGAGGGCGGCCGCCCCCCGCCCCCCTCTGGCCACGTCCTTGTATCCAGCCCCCGGAGGGTAAAAATTCGAGATACCCCCGAATCCCATCCAATTACCCCTCGCAGCATGCTCGCCCAGCTGGGTGCATTGACACACGACGACAACCAGCGGGTCAAGTTGGTTTATAAGAGAATCTACTCTGCGCACCTGCACCCCGGCACGGTGAACCCCCTGCTGCTCGCCGCAGGAGATATCACAGGCGCTTTGGCACTGTGCCAGTATGTGCCTGCAAAGGGTGCGTTGTTTGCGTGGGTTTATTGATGATTAGATAAGGGTGATTTTGATGGATAACTGGACGAGCTACGTTCTGTCTAAACTTTCTGTCTGTTGTAGGGAGAAAAGGTTTTTAAAGTTTAAAAAAATTGTTTTTTAAAACTCCAAAATATAGTTATGAGTAGAGATGGGTTTTTTTTGAACGACGGTTTTTTTGGGTAAACCGTTTCTTTTAAAAGCTCCCAGATATGGCCATGAGTCAACATATACACGTAAATCAGACAGGTGACAGTACTTTGTGATGTTATATATAGCCATAGAATGGCTGTTGAGTCATGTAATATCATTATAAATGGTGATTTCTGTCAAAAATATCCGTTTTATGTCGGCTTCTTACGTATATCGCCTTTTGTCGGATTTTCATGATTTCAAGTGAAGTTGGTCATATTGGTATAGTGCTTAAATAAGGTTATAAGAGCAGGCTAACACATTGGCAATGATGTATTACACTGTACAAGTATGTGAGGGCAGATTTGCTGGATATTATATACTACACTAACATATCACGGCTTATTATGACACAATAGCATGAACAAATGGAAGCTTTCACACTAAAAATGTGTCAAAACCAATGGAAACCACCAGCAATGGTAATATGTATACTCGGCGTACATGATACTCTGCCGTCGCACTGATTTATGTCTCGTGTTGGAAGCGTGCCAATGGTTGTTAAGTCATGCGATTTCCGTAAAAAGATGAAAAAATTCATCGATGTGAATATGTTAATGAATAACATGATAACAACAATCAATTTTGTCATCTTTTTATGAAACTCGCACGCGCTAACCATCGTTGGCACACTTCCAGCGGGAACCACGCCTGCAGGGTGTAAAGTAACCGGAGTATATGTGAAATTGCGCGCTTGCGCGCAAAAAAATTGCAAAATACCTAGTGCTTAGTACTAAAAATTTTGGTCAAGGTTTTTTTAAAAAAAACAACGGTTTCTATGGTTGGTTTTTTGAAATAAAACGTTTTTTATTAAAAAAAACCTTTGAAAAAAAACCTTGGCTATCCCTAGTTATGAGTTAACATATACCGGTATATCAGTACTTGTTATGTGATGTTATAGATACGGATAGAATGGCTTGTGGTGTATGGAGCCATGGGATAGCATTATAAGTTTTGATTTCTGCCAAAAAAATCCTGTCCTATGTCGGCTTGTTACGTATATAGCCTTTCATCAAACGTTCATAACGTTAACGTTCACGACTTGTCATCGTGTGGAAACGTACAAAAACGACTTGTAGATCATGAAAAACTAATTCTCAGACCGCGCGGTGGTCCAACGTTTCAGCCCGGCGCGGCACGGACTAGCGCATGTTTCCTTCACTCGGGACCCCACGAGCACTAGTCTGTTTTTGTGCGCCTATGAGGATGGCTTGAGGGTGCTCGATTTGAATCGGGCCAGTTTTAATCGACTCGTGAGTTTGTCGCTTTTTATTTTACCGGAATTTTATTTTGGGGAAATTTTGAGTGGCGCCGGACGGTATTTTACCCAGGGTTATAATCGTTGTATACCAAGGACGTAGCCAGGGGGGGGGCGGGGGGGGCGGCCGCCCCCCCCCCTTCCCGGGTCGGACAAAAAAATATGCCAGAAATGGCGTTTCCGTAAAGCGATTTTGTTGGTAGTTCGGAAAATTTTTGCGCGCAAGCGCGCATTCCGGCGGCGTACAGTATCTTTCATTGATACCTATAGTTTAGGACAAAAACGCACCCAAAATCTGTCCCCGTCGCTGTATATGTATGTAAAATACATATATGTAGAGCAGTATTTGGCGCCAGTGCCAACGCCAATGGCGCCATGGCGTGGCGCCTACTAATGGCGCTGGCGCCATGGCACCTTCCCCTTATCACAGTGGTCAAATTTTAGGGGGGGGGGCGCCGCCCCCCCCCGTTCGCCGGGCTCCGTATACAATCCGCCCCCCCCGCTCGAAAATCCTGGCTACGTCCCTGTTGTATACCATATATGCTCGAATAAGTCCACAGTAGACTTATTTGTTGTCAGACTTTGAACTGGGGAGTTATTCGACGGAGGAATTATTTTTTCGTCAGAATTTTGTATAAAATACGTGCCAAATTTACTGTGTAATTGGGGTTGAATTAGTTTAATAAATCAAAAGTTGGATTACGAAATCTAAAGTTGAAGCAAAAAGATCAATACTAGTTGGCAGTGGCACCAAGTGCAGAGCATAGACTTAAACTTTACAGAATACACACAACATCTTTCCTACATTTTGACCTCTTTCCTACCCGTCGAAGTAGGCGAACTTATTCGAGGGGAGTTTTTTCTTCACTCGACTAAGAGGGGCGGAAGTATTCGACTGAGGACTTATTCGAGTATATACGGTACGTACCTCAATTTTGAGCAGACGCCTCTGGAGACAAGCGTGCGTCATTTCGACTTTTTCGATTCGTCCGACAACAGGGAGATCTTGGCGCTGGATAAAGACACGCTGCACGTGGTCGACACGAGACTCGCCCTCGCGTTAGTTTGACTAGATTTAGACGTGAAGGCCGTGGGGCACTCCCAGACCTGTAAAAGACCATGTAAAGTGTTGTGTCATGTAAACGACCCTGTAAAATGTCATGTGTCTTGATTCATGACCCTTTAAAGTGTAAAATATTACGTAAAAAACCTTGTAAAGTAGCATGTGTATCCAAATCTTTTTTAATCGTATCCAAATCATATGTTTATCTATCCTGATCTTATGTCAAAGAGTAAGATTTGGAGACAATAACATTAGATTTGTGTGCGATAAAATAATATTTGGATACACATTGCACTTGGACACTTTACATGATATTTTACATGACATTTGACACTTTACAGGGTTTTTTACCTGACACATGACATTTTTACAGGGTCTTTTACACTTTACGGCACCGTGTCTCCTGCCAAACATTGAATCGGTACATGACGCGTCCACTTCTAAAAGTCGATAAGTCCAAAATTGTGAATATTTTGGACTTATCGAGCAGTTCGTAGAGTGCGCATACGTGTCACAGCATCCAAGTTGAAACTTGTGTAAAATGTTATTGTGTCAAAAATAATGTTTTTGTGTCAAAACGTAAAATGTTATTGTGTCAAAACATATTTTTTGGATTTTTAGAAATGACTTTTTGAAGTGCACGTCAGATGTAAATTCACATATTTCCATAAATATGTCGTGCATGGGGTTTGGTGATGAAACGCACCAGGAAAATGCCAATCGGGACATGGAAACGTGGCGCTAGTCCCCCTTGCCCCCCCTCAGATTTACTACCAGCGCCATAAACATTGAATCGCTAATTTAATTCCATCCATGGACCATGGTGTTATTTTTTGAACATTTGCTTTTCAGGCATCGTTGCATGGAAATTACCCTGGAAAGCCGCAGCGCGCGGAATGTTTCAATAAATCAGCAATTTGATTCTTATTTCATTGTGGCCACCAGGGACTCGTAAGTTTGTTAAAAGCTCCGCTTTTCCTATTATCGAATTATATATCGAAAAGTCCCGAGACTGACGTTTTTCTGAGCGATTTTCACGAATCCAGAGATATTTGCGCAAAAGTCTCGATCCCGCTTCCAACGTTAGCAATTGCTGTTTTTAAAAAAGCAAATTTAACACCGTAAAAAGATCCGTTTCGTTAAAAACGACGTTTTTGCCATGGCTAACCCCGACTTGAAGGGCGGTGGATAGGGTTCAAACGGGATTGACTTTTCGGGATCGGGACAGAGTTGTTAAAATACTGGTATTTTTGGAAAGTGTAAGTGTAAGTGTAAATACACTTTCCAAATTTTAAGTATGGATACCGAAAGTGTAAGGTATTTTTAAAATACCCTGGAAAGTGTAAAAAAAGTGTTAGTGTAAAAATTTTTAGAAAGAGCTCTCACTGTTGAGCATTAGAAAAAACCCACTGTTTTCACCTTAGACCAATTTATCTATCATTTTCATTCATTATTTCACATTTTACTGCCAATTATGAAACATTTCAGACTGTAACAAATTTAGTGGTATGAAGTTGCCTAATAATGGCACTTTTTCAGTGTTGATATTTTACTGATTAAGCAATGTGATACACACTGTATAAATGCAATAATGTACATGCAGCAAATATCAATGCAAAAGCCAGTCGACTTTGTGACCAAGCTGGTGAATTTCAATTGATCTTGTTCTTTTTACAAAGGTATGATGAAACTGTAGAATACCATGAGTGCTGTTCAAATGTCAAAGATAGTGCTAGTTTGCACATTTGCCAATTTTCTACATTCAATGCATAACTGCACATGTGCACTGTGCAGTTATTTTTTGTACATGAACCTGTTTTATGCTTTCTCAAAAGCATAAAACAGGGTCATCTAAAACAACAAAATAATACACTTTCTGTACCCGGGTATTTTGCCCAGTAAAGTGTAAAAAAAGTGTACGGGTATTTTATGAAAGTGTAAGTGTAAGTGTAAATATAAATACCCATTTACCCGGGTATTCCGGGTAAGTGTAGATACACTTTTGCAACTCTGGATCGGGATCGGGATACACTTTTTGAGATTTCGGGATCGGGATCGGGATTGGGGTTTCGGGATCGGGATTGGTATTTTGAGATTTCGGGATCGGGATCGGGATTGGCCGGGATTGGGGTCATGGGATCGGGATTGGCATTTTTTTGGGATCGGGATTGGGGTCTAGGGATAGAGATTTTCATCACTGTTCTGGCATTCACAGTTGTTCATAAAGGTCTCAAAACACTGTTGGATGCCAGAAAAGTGACATAAAATGGACGCTGGGGGTTTGCGTTCACATTTTTGCACGCAAAAATGTCATTTTTTCACTTTTTATAATTTCACTATTTTTTCCGGGATCGGGATCCCGGACTTGGGAGATTCTCGGGATCGGGATCGGGATTTGAAAGTTCTCGGGATCGGGATCGGGATTGGTATTTTTGGATTTCGGGATTGGGATTGGGGTTTCGGGATCGGGACTGCCAAATCCCGGAGATTCATGGGATCCGGGATCGGGATCGGGATCCCGTTTGAACCCTAGCGGTGGATAGAAATGGAGTTTGAGAAGGCAGGGGTTAGACATGATTTGAAATGAAATGATTTTGACCCTCGCGGGGGTTAGATAAATAACAAAACGCTCCTCCAGATAAATAGATAGCTTCTCGATTTGGTGGGGGCGTTGAAGGTAATGCACACGCAAAGTATGGGTTTTAGGCTGTGGTGTGGATGTTAACCGGTGCGCATGTTAACCGGTGCCAATCTTAAGGGTTCTACATGCGCACCGAGTCTACATGGACACCGGGTTAGCGCTAGATGGGTACCGGTAGAGTTCAAACGGGATTGACTTTTCGGGATCGGGATCGGGATTCACTTTTTGAGATTTCGGGATTGGGGTTTCGGGATCGGGATTGGTATTTTGAGATATCGGGATCGGGATTGGGATTGGCCGGGATTGGGGTCACGGGATCGGGATCGGGATTGGTATTTTGAGATATCGGGATTGGCCGGGATTGGGGTCACGGGATCGGGATCGGGATTGGTATTTTGAGATATCGGGATTGGCCGGGATTGGGGTCACGGGATCGGGATCGGGATTGGCATTTTTTCGGGATCGGGATTGGGATCTAGGGATTGAAATTTTCGTCACTGTTCTGGCATTCACAGTTGTTCACAAAGGTCTCAAAACACTGTTGGATGCCAGAAAAGTGACATAAAATGGACGCTGGAGGTTTGCGTTCACATTTTTGCATGCAAAAATGTTATTTTTTCACTTTTTATAATTTCCACTATTTTTTCCGGGATCGGGATCCCGGATTTGGGAGATTCTCGGGATCGGGATTTGAAAGTTTTCGGGATCGGGATCCGGATTGGTATTTGTGGATTTCGGGATTGGGGTTTCGGGATCGGGACTGCTAAATCCCGGAATTTCACGGGATCCGGGATCGGGATCCCGTTTGAACCCTAGGTACCGGGTCTACATGTGCACTGAGTCTACATGCGCAGTCCCCGCCAATCCACTAAAGCCCGTTCGTTTCCCTCAGAGGGGTGCTGATGTTCGACCGGCGTTGTATCACGACGAGAACACGAGGCAGCCAGGCGAAACCCATCTACAGCTGCGAGCCGCCCGGCCAGGTGCCAGTCCCAAGCCCTGTCAAGTGTAAAGTAAAGTGTCAAATGTCATGCAAAGTGTCAATTGTCATGATGTAAACTAATGTGTCAATTGTCATGCAATGTTAACTAACTTGTCAATTGTCATGCAAAGTGTCAATTGTGTATGCAAATCATGTTTTTGTTGTCAAATCTTATGTTTTTGAATCTAAATCAGATAAATTTTAACACAAGATTTGAATTTAAAACAGATTTCGATACTAAACCTTTATTTGGACACATAATTGCCACTGCATGACATTTTACATGCCATCTGACACTCAAGTTTGCACTTAACATGGCTTGGGACTGGCCCCAGGGCAAGGTGCTCTCGGCGCACTACTCGCCGCTCACTGGCGATCGACTAGTGCTCAGTACGAACACTGACCGCATACAGGTGTATGATGTGGCTCGTAGAACTGAGAAGCCCTGTCTGTTGACTGATGTTAGGTGGGTTGAAACGGTCCTGTGCCGGTGCACAAGTGCGCAGTGCGCAAGTAACAAAAGTAGCAAAAGAGCGCCATGGTGCAGAGTACAACTCAAATGGCGCCATTCCATCACTTATCCTGTGTATACGTGTTGTTTTTAGAGGTGTGGGAGCGGGGGTTCGCAGGGATTCAATATATAAGGTTTTTCAAGCTATAATAGGAAAAAATGGGAGAAAAGTCGCTAGATAGAATTGTAGATATAGCTGGAGCGTTTGGGGGTAACCCCCACTCATCCAACCCCCCACACTGAACCCCTGCAATGCCCATGATGACCCAGTGCTCATCTACGGTGACAGTACCTGAGCACCGGGTCTACATTGCCACCGGATATTGCTACTTGTCCACCGGGTTTACTTGTGCACTGGGTTCTAGCCGGTTGAAACTTGTCGCTGCATCGTTCGCTTGTCTGCACGGCTCGGCCTTTTTGGGACTTGTTCGGAAATGGATTTGGTGTTTTGAGCTTTTTCAATGGATTGTAAATCGGTCCTGAAAGATGGCTGAGAAAGTTCTGCCGTGTGCCGGCGGCAGTTGATGCCTTCAAGCGTGTTTTTCTTTTCATTATGTGGAATACAAAAAACGCGATAGTTCGAGGGAAAAAATAGCTGCAAATATCTATAAAAATTGTTGGAAATACGCAACAACCTTTACGCAACAACCTTTTCGATACATCTCTTTTGGAAGCATAAAAAGGTACAAAAAGTGAAAAAATAGGTAAATAGGGTAACCATCTTGAGTGAAAATTGTGGTAAAATCTCAAAACAAAACTTTGATTACTGACTTAGCGGTGTCCATGCTAAAATATATAGCTGCAGTGTTCTGAGCGTGGAGCTAATCAAACTTGACACCCTGATTTGCAGGGGCAGGCCTGATACGCACATCTACCTGTTACGCACATTTGCCCGTTTTTTTCACTTGACACTTTTTCAAGTGATTTACAGATATGAGTAAAGTGAAAAAAGTTGCGCAATGACATTAGTGAACTTTTTTCACTTCACTCATATCTGAAAATCACTTGGAAAAGTGTCAAGTGAGAAAAAACGGGCGTGCGTAACGGGCAGATGTGCGTATCAGCGCACCCCCGATTTGCAGGCACAACAACCACACTGGTCGCTGGACAACCCCTTTCAGGCCTAAATTTTTCCCCGGCAGCAATGAATTCATTTTCTGCGGTTCGATGGATAGCACAGCAGCGCACAATCCCAGGGTCATTGATGTTGGTTTTTAGTATGAAAAAGGTGAAAGATCGCTAAAAATATGTGTAAAATAGCTTTAAAAATATGTGAAAATACCCAATGAGGCACAAATTTGGTGATTTTAGAGGCGAAAATGAGTAAAAATATCTGATATAACGATTTTGAGCGAAATGGTATAATTTCTAAACAATTGCTCCAGATAGATAGCTGGTCAATATTTTTATTTGAAGTGGGGGGGTAGGGGAAAGCAGCCGAAATTATTGCCTCGGGGTAGATAGCTGGAGCGTTGGAAGTTGAGGGGGGCTTGACCCCCATCAACTCAATCCCTACTAGACCCGTGCTGGTCCAATTGGAGAATCAGTCTGTGGGTTCCTACTTGCATCTTCCATCTCCACATTTTCTCCGCACTTTCTCCAGATTTTGCACATTGGCGACAAAAAAATGGAATGGATAAATCTTCGCAATGCAAGTACGATTTGCTCCCCGGTCGATGTGCACCCGCTGATTCCATTCGTGGCCGGATTTACATCGTCCGGATATGCGCAATTCTGGTGCGATCCGAAAATGTGATTAAAATTGTCGTAAAGTGTCTTCACTTTGTGAAGTGTTTTTTCTGTGATGTTTTTGGACAACTTAGGGACTATTTTTTTCTGGATTCCCAGGATCGATACCTTGTCATTGTAGTTTGTTATTTTCCATTCAGTCGTGATTTTGAGACGAACTTTCACTTTCTGATTTTGCTCGGTTTTCAGTAAATATCCGCGTTACTTTGATGGGTTATAGGTAGTTCGCTAAGGCCCGCGTTTTTGCAACACCTCGCAATTAATCCTCCTGCGTGGGAACGATCTTAATTGGCAAGACGCCAGCACATTGACAACCCGACTCGTTGATCGCGTTGAAATTTTTTGTGTCCTATCACATTTATGGCTATGTTACAGTCAATTCTGTGTGGTCAGTGGTCCAAAGTTTTTTGTGAAATTGCCCACGACTTTTCTCTTGACTTCACATTTATTTGTGCACCGCACACTGCAAAGTGTAACGATCGGGTCCGGACGTTTTAATTTCCGCCCGGGCAGAATTATAAAGTCAGTTCGGACGATTTTATTTAAGACACATGTAAAAAACTACTGAAATTTTGGTCGGTTCGGACGATTTTTAATTCCACCCCTCTTTTTAATTCCGCCTTTGAATTCCACCCCTGCAAAAATCGTCCGAATTTCCCGTTACACTTTGCAGTGTGCGGTGCGCCAATACGTCCGTCACCGATCTATCATTTCCGAGCTTTTTTGTCCTTGACTTTTTTAAATATCGCATCGTTAGCGCACCCGTACGCACCATTTTGTATTTAGATCGATTTTGTGGCAAAATTTTCTGTGTTTTTGCCTTCGCGCCGCAACAGTGATTTTCCAAGTGCATAATGCCAAAAAAATCATGTCTCTTATCAATGATTGCGCTATGCATAATAAAACGAACCCTGGAGAGACAATTGATAGCGAGCGATTTATTTATCAATAATTGATAACGCAACATATAAAAAACGATAATCGACTATCAACAAACACTTCATCGTTATCACGTCACCGCAAAAAAACCCTCAACTAAACCTACAAACCCCCTAGAAAATAGTCTAAATAGCATGCAAACTCTCCTGTCCAAGGTGTTCACCTTGCCGCTGGTGTTCGTCTGCATCTGCGCGCGGCGATTGTCTCTGCTCCCCGCCCCTCCAAACGGCAACCCCTCTCGTTCGTTTAACCCCCCCCCCCCCCACCCCATATTTCTTTGTATTTTATATTGCTATGCTGTGCGCGATTTTTTTGTGGTTATTGTGGTGGTGTGCGTGCAAAGTGGTCTTTGGGGGTAGTAGCCAAAAATTTGCCTCTGGATAGATACCGTATTTCCTCGAAATATCCCCAGGGGGTTTATTTTTTCAGAGTGGAAATTTTGAGGGTGTGGGGTTTATTATTTCGTCAGAAATTTTCGTGAACATCGTAGTAAGGAACACGCTCTTTCGTACCTAAAGCCGGTAATCAACATGACAAAATAGGATATATTGGACCTATAAACGTACATCGCTAAACAAACTGTGTATATATAGTGTAGGTATATATGCAAACTGGCAGCAATAAGTGCATCGTGTACATTGTATACATGATGTACATCATTCCAGACGGGGGTATTTCAAGGGGGGGGGGGGTATTTGTTCCCCAGCTCAAAAACACCTGGGGGTATTTCGAGCAAATACGGTAAATAGCTGAGCGGCCTCCGGGATAGATAGATAGCTGGCCGAGTTGGACGGGGACTCTTCCATACCCCCTCGCACTGCGCAGCGATGGGCTGGGGCATGATGGGCTGGGGCATGCTGGGCAGGCCCCCTGGCATGTTGCCAGCGCCACCGCTGAGCCAGTCGGCGCACTTCTACGGGCAGCCGATGTCGCACAGCTTGGACCAGCTTGTCGCCTGCGCCGCCAGGTAGCAGTCCCTGACCCTGTAAAGTGTAAAAGACCCTGTAAAATGTCATGTAAAAGACTAATGTGTCATGTGTATCCAAATCTTATTGTATCGTATCCAAATATTGTGTTCTTCTAACCAAATATTTTGTGCAATTTGGAATTTTACAGGGTCTTTTACATGACATTTTGCAGGGCCTTTTACATTTTACAGGATCTGGAACTGCCCCCAGATGCGGCTACCACTTCAGCCAGCGCTGCGGGGATCTGTGCGTGGACAACCCCTGGCTGTTCAGGTGCGTCGGCTGCGTGGGGCAGAGACATTGGGATGGATGTTATACTTGTGTCGGGTTTGTTTGGGGGGGGGGGTATTTTGGTTGGGGACTTTATTTGGCTAGTTTTTGTGGCTTTGCAAGTTTTGAGAACTTCTACCAATCTATTCAAGAAAGTGCCCGCTTAGATGTCAGCGGCAAGTTTCAGGCGCCATACGATAACAGCGCCATGGCGCTTTTTGCTTTGACGCTAGCGCCAGGCGCCATGGCACTTTTTGCTTTGACACTAGCGCCAGGCGCCATGGCGCTTTTTACATCACTAGGCATATTAGTGATGCAAAAGCGCAATATGGCGCTACGCACCATCTTCCTGCGGCACTTTTTCCGCCTGGCGCCATTTTTTTCATCGGAGTCATGAGCAAAAGGCCAAGAACATGGCGCTAGCGCCGTCGTACTTTTTTCGTCACTAGACAAGAGCCACTGGGAACCATTTTAAACGAATTTTTCTTGCTTCATTAGTCTTCGGATAAATAAACTTGAGTTCAGTCTGAACTTCTATTTCAGTAACGTAAACACATAAGAGGCGATTTTATTCATTAAATTGCGGTAGGATTCTGCACATACTTTGCGGTCCGCCTAGTTATATTTACTCAACTACGTTTTACTCAACCAATTTTCTAATCTGGCTCAATGCCAAGTTTTACCGGTCTCACACTTGCACATTTGATTGAGCGTCAAAGTAAGGCAACAGAAAATCGACTACAAATTGAATCGCGACCGCACAATGGTGAATCCACTGGGATGAATTCACAGGTGTACGTCACGTTAACTTAGTTAGTTAGTTAGCGAATGGCATATTTATCAACACAGTAGATTAGTTGGATGTCTAAATTACACCAAGGGGTCCAAAGTTTTTAGAAGAGATTTTATTTAGGCGAAATTTTTAGACTCGGAATTCACACACGGGACAAATGCGAGAAAATAGAGAGAAGGGAAAACACTATAAAAACGAACTTTAGCGCGAAAAAATGGCGGGCGATTCAAAAATTATTCGGCGAACTCAACGGAAAATCCAAATCCACCACCACGCACGGGGAAACACATGGCGATAATAGAAGCGAATAAACCAGCGAACAATAATCCCATTAGCAAAAAAAGCACATAGTAAACGAACACAACATTGATATCCAAGGCGTAAGAAGCACATGTATTATTGATGCACAATGACAAAATGTCGTAAGGAGGATAATCCATGGTAAAATTAGGATACCAGTAAGGCAAATGAAATTCTTTTCACACTGACTGTCAAGTAAATTATTAAAACTACGGTACCTTTATAAAGAACCCTAGCGGAAATTCCATTAAATGATAAAATATAAAATTGAATCAAATCACCTTTCCACTATCAAAAATACTTAGAATTGAGCGGCATTATTATTTCATCTCTGAAAATCTCTTAATCTCTTTGCATTATTATAGTGAACAAAGATCGGCCACAAAATTTGCATAAAATTCCTACATATCCAAATGCCAACCTATCAGTTTAAGGAAAAGGAAATACGAATTTGAGAATGAACTGGGATTAGGTAAATACGGGTGAAATAAGACTAACAATGTTGCCAAAACAAATTGAAAAAAATGGTAAAAATAAAAAAATTGAGTTTTACCTATTTTCTACAAAAACTTGGAGTTTTGAAAAAGAACGAAATTGAGAAAGAAACGGAATGTAAATACGGAAGATTGCATTCAGACACAAATGATTGGATACTTGGTAATTCAAACTTTTTATTCAGTAAAGCTCAAATTCATGTCCAGATCGCATTTTTATAGAAAAACAAACTCAATTAAAATCAAGTGAATCCATTGCCACATGCCGAAATGCAACAGCCATTAGCGACCCAAGACACTTTTTTTTCTTAAAACCACTTTCGCTGCTACCACTCATCTGCTACCAGCTAAGGCAACTCAACCATGACTGTCAATCCCATGCGCACTGTACAAAACCACACTCTCGAAACAATCAAACTTTCAATTAAGGCAAAAATGAGTACACTTGTCACTGTATGGGTGCTTGTTTCGATGAGATCGGCGGACTGGGCTGCTCTCACACAGGCATTTAAACGTGGGGTCATGTTTGTTGTGTTAAACTCAATTCTTTTAATTGTCTCTCATCTCAACACCAATCATCACCGCACCAACTATGTTTCAGTGTACTCAGTAAAATCGTGATGGAATCAATTTTGTCTCTCAAATGGAATTGTACAGTTCACACTAGACTCACAGCCATGGTGCCAACATTTCAAATTTTGCAGCAAAATTCATAAATATTATGTGTCCTCAGTCACCACTGACTATTTACGCACTGCGGCATGAAACAACAGTGTCACTTTTCTTTCTAGCTAATTAATTTAGAAAAACTACACTCTTTTAATTTTTATGCAATCTAGACTGCATGCAAAAATATCTTTTTAGCCAACTAAATAAATTCATTGCCACCATTTTTTTAAAATGCTTCCATATCTATAAGAATACCTCCGGGTTGGTAAAAAAATAAAATACATATTTACACTACATCACAGACAACTTTGACAGATTCTCAATACCTCCATTCTATCCTTCCTTGGCCGAATGGACACACATACAAAAGTGGGGCACAGGAAAAACTCTGCCAACGTAGCGTAGCACGACCGTGTAGACGCAGATGCGATGCCACTCACACGTACATACACGTCAACGCCACGTTCGCCCACCAAATCGTCCAAAACCAACGTCGAAGTAGTGCTGGAATGTTTAAATACTATAAGCTCGGAAATGTAAACAAACATCCACATGAATTCACTAGGTGGACATATATAAAGTTTTAATTTAAATTTTCAGAATTTCACAAATTTTTGGACACCCAATTTTACTCACACATGTTTGGAAACTCATTTTGCGTTTCAGCGCGATGCAGCTGCACGGCTTGCTGCGCTCCAGCGACCACCAGCCAATGGCTGGCGAGCTCATTTGAATTGATCATTTTACCGTATGTCCTCGAAATACCCACCTTGAATTAACCCCCCCCCCCTCGAAATACCCCATCTTGAATGTGGTACATCACGTATACAATGTACCGTAATTCCCTGAAATACCCCCCCCCCCCCCTTCCTCGAAATACCCCCCTCAAAATGGGCACTATGAATTTGTGGTCCGGGAAATGCATAACATGCGTTCAAAACACTTACTGTGTTACATTAGAACATCGTTTATGCCATCTACATCCTTATATAAGGCTGTAAAAACTTATAAATGGTGGTTATTGTTGCATTTTTCACGTTTTTCTCTCAAAATTTGCACTCTGAAAAAATAAACCCCCGGGGGGTAATTCGAGGAAATACGGTACATGATGTATTTATTGGGGTGAAATATTATACAATCACAGCTACACATATGGAGCTATCTATCTAGGTACGTTTGTATGTTCTTCTAATACGGTCCCGTTTGGTGACGTTTATTACCACTTTTGTGTATGTAAATAAAAGCGCATACTTTACGACGATATTTACGAAATCCTCTGACGAAATAATAAACCCCCTCGAATAACACCCCCACCCCCTCGAAATACCCCCTCAAAATTTCCACTGTGAAAAAATAAACCCCCTGCGGGTATTTAGAGGAAATACGGTACCTATATGCATTATTCATGTAGCCAATGATTGCATTCGTTTGTTAACATAAAAATTCACTTATTTTTTCAGTTTTGATTTGCATTATATCAATATTGTATAGGGTTGGAAAAAAACGTTTTTTTAACTCGATGTTTTTTTATTATAAAAAACGTTTTTTTAAAAGCTCCCAGATATGACCTAGTGTCAACATATATAAATAGGTAAATATATCAGACAGTGGCAATACTCTGTGATGTTAAATATGACCATATCATAGCTGTAGAGCCATGGGATAGCATTTTAAGTGGTGATTTGTGTCAAAAATATCCATTTTTTTGTCGACATGTTCGTATATCGCCTTACAGTCGATTGTTCGGTGACTTCAGGTGAAGTTTGGCAAGGAATAGTGATCAAACAATGTTATAAAAGGTGGTTGTTACTTTGGGAGTGAAGTTACAGACTGTGGAGGTAAAAAAAAACATTTCGGATGTCGTGTTAGAAAACAACGTTTTCTTTAAAAAAACGTTAAAAAAACATCGGCCAACCCTAATATTGTAATAAGTACTTTTTTGAAAATTTTCACTGCTTTTTTGCAAATCAACATTCACCCAGTTTCCTGAATAAAAATTATCAATTTGCATCGGCCCAATATTCAAGTGAAACCAGAAAAGCAATCAGACAAACTCGTTTTTTTTCCTACGTGGCGTCAATTTATCAAATGCGGTGAAAAGCCAACGAACGTGCAAATAGTGATGTAAAAAAGGCGGGATTTTCGTGCATTTTTAAGCTCCGTTTAGTGAAAGCTAGAAAGTGCAGAAAGTAGGTGCAAAGAAAGTTTAGTGCAAGAAAGTGAAAACTTGCAATATTCAAGGAAAAGATTCCATATCTGCGAGAAAAGTCAATGAAGAATACATGAATTCCGTATTACCTCCAATTGTAGGCACACTCCAACAAACTGTGCCCTCTAATTGAAGGTATAACTTTTTGCCTTTTTGAACATTATGAAATTAATAAAAAGTATACCTCCAATAGAAGGTATACCTCTGATGAGAGGCAGAGCAGCCGAAACCTGTAAAAATGTAAAAACAGTAGCGACACATGGTGGACAACAGCGAAAATGGTGCTGAAGGCCACCAAGACAACTCTGTGTCAACCTGGGAGCAGTCCCAAGCCCTGTAAAGTGTAAAGTAAAGTGTCAAATGTAAAGTCAAATGCAAAGTAAAGTGTCAATCAAAACAAAAAAGAAAAGATTTTATTACTGAACTTTGCATGACAATTGACACTTTACTTTGCATTTGACTTTACATTTGACACTTGACTTTACACTTTACAGGGCTTGGGATTGGCACCTGGTGCCAGTTCCACAAATGAGAAGTGAGAATTGAAATGGCAAAAGCTAAGTGAAAGCGCAAAGACAAAGTGAAATGGCAAGTGAAATTGTGAAAGAGAAGAGAAATTACTTTTTATTTTTTTACTTTGCTTTTGCCAATTCACTTGCCATTTCACTTCGCCTTTGCGCTTTTACTTCGCTTTTGCCATTTCACTTCTCACTTCTCATTTTGCAAAATTGGCACCTGTATTACCATATTTCTTCTAATAGAACAGCATACCTTGAATAGAATGGCACCTCCAATAGAACGGCAGGTTTGGGCATGTTTTTGCACTCGCGAAAACAATAGAATGGCAGCCTCCAATTGAATTGCACCTCCAATAGAATGGTAGATAGAAATATTGTTGAGAGTGTGCCAAGACACAAAAATATATCAAAAATTGATGGTGAGAACATTCAAAGCATCCAAATGGGTGTTTTATCTAAAATTGATGCATTAAATATTGCCCAAGATTCATTAAAAATGTTGTTGAAATGAGAAATCTGTGAAAAAATTGGTGAGAAATAGAAGGGCAACCTCCAATAGAACGGGATTCTGATAGAATGGCAGGTAAATGAGTTGACGTAAAAAAATATAATTGCACTCTTCTATTATAAGAAATATGGTAACGCGCTGCCCAACGTTTTTACCTGCCGTTCTATTGAAGGTGCCGTTTTGTGTGGGGGTTTTTTTTCTGTGAGGCTGAACAAAAGCATACCAAAACCTGCCGTTCTATTTGAGGTGTCCTACTATTCCCTTCTAGTGGAGTGTCAGGCTCCAGAAAGTATAAATACATGTTGCGTTGTTTGGCGCTCTTCCAGTTCTATTTATCTTTTCAGACGCACCGACGTGAACATACGCCAGTGGGCACTATTACATTTACTCTCTTTGAATAGTAATGTTGAAAGTGGATTAAGCTGAAAGGTATATCTATCCTGAATCCTCGAATAAAGCCCCAGGGGAGTTTTTTTCGTTAGAGTTTTTGAGGGGGGGGGGGGAGTTTTTCAAGGGGCAGTTATTCAAAGGGAGGAGTTATTTTTCCTCAGAAGTTTCACGAACTTTACTGAACATGAACTTTATTGATTGTGTGAACTCATTCCTTCGACTCATGCTATCCAGGTATTTTACAGTTTGACAAAAACAAAGTATCCATTCTAAAATTCGGGTTTCATAAATTTTCATCCTGTGAAAAAGCATGGACCTATTCAGGTATTATGTGTACACAGCGTACACATTATGTATCTGCATTATATGCGTCTTCAGCGGTAGGCCAACATTCTTTTGTATTTTTCTCGTTTCACACACTGCACTGCATTTGCATTCGATGAATCAGACCTGGTGCCGGTTCCGCAAGTGGAAAAGTTAAAAGTTTAAACTTAAGAGTTGAGTAAAATGATAAATTATAAGTTTAAAGTAAAGTTAAAAGTTAAGAGTTGAATAAAATCATTTGTCGTTTTACTCAACTCTTAACTCTTAACTTTACTCATAACTTGTCATTTGTCATTTTACTCAACTCTTAAATTTTAACTCTTAACTTTTCCACTTGCGGAACTGGCCCCAGACGTTTCGTAACATCGTTTCCAGGTGGGGGTAGGGTTATTCAAGGGGGGTCTTTTCGCGGATTTTCGGTATGCTTTGTTAAGCTTTCCTGGCCACAACACCCAGGTATTGGGAAAGCGTAAACTGTCTTACACAGCCCTACTTTACGCTTTTGAGAAAGCGTAAAACAGTGTAGTCTACATAAAAATAACAGCAAGTCTGCGTTTATGCACTGAAAAAGGGGTACACGTATGAAATTTGTCCATTAATTGATTCGTTTTTGACTGTTCTTGAATTTTGGAGCTTGTGCAATGGATTATTAGTTCATAAATATATACCGTATTTCCTCGAAATACCCCCGGGGGGTTTATTTTTTCAGAGTGAGAATTTTGAGGGGGGGTTAAACGAGGGGGGGGGGTATTTCGAGGGGGGGGGGTTTATTATTTCGCCAGAAATTTTTTGAAAACCAAGTACTAAATTGTCGTCTGAAACGTACGCAGACGTCTAAAATGCAACAAAAATCGCCATGTATAAGACTCTAAAGACTTGTATAAGTGTGTAGACGTATAATCACTGTTCTCACATAACAGAGTCATCGTTTTTATTATAACGTGTGTTTTGCATTACCCAGATGACAAACCGCAGAATTGTCATTTACGTTCTCTATACACTAAATGTGGGGGGTATTTCGAGGGGGGGGGGGTTTATAAGTTCATAGTGTCCATTTTGAGGGGGGGTATTTCGAGGGGGGGTATTTCGAGGAAATACGGTAATTAAAGTGAAGAAATAGGTGTTTTTTGATGATCAACGGCGAGGTAACGTTCTAATTTTTTTACACCTAGGTATGTTATTTTTACGCTTTCCTCGGTATTTAATAATAACCACAATTAGTATAAATACAGAAAATTTGGAAAAAGTACTTATGCTTATGCTTAGGCTTTCCAAAAACCGGTATTTAAACAACTCTGGTGAAGTTAACCAAAATAATTTTCACCACTTCACTTGTTCAAACAGAGATGCGGTAAATACAGTGTTTATTTAGGGTGAATTGACTTCATTCCATTCGCATCCATTCACTTCATTCCATCACATTCCAAAAATTCATTTAATGGTCCACTTGATTGAAAATCATCTCAGATTTCATGATAGGTAAATAGATAAAGTTCCCCGTGTGAAAAGTAAGGCAGACGTTTCATAATAATGGCCATACATTTTATTTATAAAAGCCCGAAACAGAATGGAGACACACGAACGAGTTTATTTTGGAAATTGGCTAGTCACATGACAGAACACTTAGCGTTCTAAAAATCTTGGGGGATTTTTTAAATATTATAAATCTAAGAAAATATGAGAAAATCTTTATATTTTCCCGCGTTTTTTCAGAGATATTTACCGTATTACCTCGAATTATCCCCCCTTGAATTAAACCCCCCTCAAATTTTGCTGGCGAAATAATAAACCCCCATGGGGGTATTTCGAGGTAATACGGTAATTAATTTTCTTGTCCAGATTTTCTGAAATTACATTTAATTGTGTTTTCTGAAAAACACCCATTTGTTGAAACGCTAAAAGCACTTAGTCGCAAACTTAACACTTGACAAGTCCATAATCAGCTCACAACTTCAGTATTTCATATCAATATAAAACGGATTTTTTATCAGTGAAAGTATACTGGGCTAGACATTCAGAAAACAGTACAAAATACATGATACAAATAAATAGTAGGCATATTCACCGGCCGATCATGATGGAACTGAAGCATCAAAACATTGTACCGGATTTTAACCAGGGGCTTGATTCTATTAGAACGTAAGGCGAACGTAGGGTGCTGTGACTGTTAGCGTTCCAAAAATGGGTGTTTTTCAAAATACCATATCTCACAGAGTTACAACCAGGGTTGGCAAAATCTCAGAAAAAAAAATAAAAACAAAATACAAATAAAATGGAAAATTGAAGAATAAAATAAAAACAAAATGGAAAATTGAGGAATAATATACAGTTTTACTATAATTTTGGTAAAAAGAATTTTACTAAAACGAACCCTGGTTACTACAATCTCTGACAAAATATACAGACAAATTAAATCTCTGTGAAAAACGCCATGAATGTAAAAATATATGAATGGGAGGTGTTTTTATTTTCATCACATAAAAGAAATGTAGGTAATTAAATCTCTCTGTAAATGCCTGGATGGAGCAAAAAAAGTTAACATAAGATGTTCTCATATTTTCTTATAGGCAGGTAGTAGTGAGAATGGGGATTATTTTTTGTCATTTTCCATGCTTATTTACATAGGTCGCCATAAATACATTTCATCTGCTGGAAAAATGCAGCTGCAAAAATGGGTTTACCCAGCTGCATTTTTCCAGCTGATGAAATGTATTTACGGCAATCTACCTATGTAAAAAAGCATGCAAAATGACAAAAAAATATAATCTCCAGTCCCACTACTTAGATATAAAAACATATAAATCCCCCGTGATTTTTGGAACGTTAGTCCCCGACAAGCGACTAAACTCATGAAATTGTGGGCTTTTACACACAATTTCAACCGCGTATCCAGCGCCTTACTGCGCCTTAGGTTCCAATTGAGTTTGATGCCAAGGTCTGCCTGCCCTACCAAAACTGATGCAGCACTTCACGCTTGAATTGGGAACTCACGCTGTAGACAATAGGCCAGCCGTGTCTCGTGTCACAAGCGCGTCGTTTTGTAAGTTACCTCGGGCTTTTTGGACGTCATAGTGTTTCAAGTGTATGTTTAAGAAGGGTGTGTGGTAGTTGTAGATAAAGAATTATCAGTGCTGTGAGAATATATTTCTAATTTTTTATGTTTCTTTTTTATTTGCCACAGTTTTTCTCCTTATTTGGGAACCAGATTAAAATTTATGCAAATTTGACCATGATATAGTGCCATTTTGAAAACTCCTTATAATCAAGTATTCATGATCTATCATAACATTGAAGTGCACATTGCTCCATGTGCCATATAGCATAGTTATTTAAAATTGATACCATTTTGAGAAAATATTATAATATTGAATTACAGCATCAAAATAATAATATTGAAATTTACTTCAGTAAATCATCTAAAAATTAAATATTAGGTATCATTTCAAATTATAGCCACATTTTCTAAAAAAAAGAAAAATGATGAAGCTTATCTTGGTTTTCATCGGACTGCTGCAGCAATATTGCTGCTTTTTGGTCAAAAAATATTTATTTTATTAAACCAGCGTGCATTCCAATGCTTTTATGCACACAAAATGAAATAAGGCAAAAATGAGATGTAGAATATGATTTATTATGTGAAATGAATGTTGGTTTCATGTTTCAATGTTTTACTACTGATATTTTACCTTGTCAAACAGTGCTGTAGCACTTTGACATTTAAATGTTGACATATCCTGCTGTAAGTTTACTTTACTTGAAAACTATAAAGGTAGTCAAGGCATCTTTCACACTTTTGGGTGTGGTTTGTGTAATCAACTTATTCCAGATAACTGTGAAAATTACCATGATAAACTGACTTAAAACTCATTCCCTCAATTAACTTCACATAAAAATGTGGAAACAATAAAATTATCCACTGGGGACTCATCATAAATCCTCAATACCTTTGCAATTCCATCAAAATTTCAGGGGTCAGAATAAGTTCCAACGCAGAACAAAATTGTGTTTTTGCGCGACACAATTTTGTCGCGCAGGTATTGATGGAATGGCGCCATGGCGCTGGCACCATTTAAGGGTGCCAGGGTGTTGTGCCATGGCGCCACTTGTGCACGACACACATTTTGTCATGCAGTTTTTTGCGCAACAAAAGTTTGTTGTGCAGGAGACACCGCTGGTGATTGAATACCGCAATAGCCTCAAATGTGCCATCACTATGGTGCCATTCCATCACTAGCTACGCGACACAATTGTGTCGCACAAAAGCTGGGTGACACAATTTTGTTGTGCATTGGAAATTCCCGTGAGCCAAATTTCAGTACCATAGGCAAGGTCCAGTTCCACACGTGCTTCATGTTAAAGTTTAGAGTTTACTTTTAACTTTTTTATTAACCTTGCATTTATCATTTTACTCTACTTTTAATTTTACTCTTGACTTTAAACTTGCATAACTGGCACATGATCAACATCAATAAGAAAACATTGGGCATGTTAAATGAACCATCTGCAAAATGGACTATATTTTATTCACTCAGACCCAGTGCCTGTAGGAGGGGCGCTCCCAGTCCAATTTGCTGGGTGCTGCGGTGCTGTGCAAAACATGCAAATATGGTTTCTTGGTGGTTTAGTTCAGTGTATCGGGTTGCACTTGGTGGTGCAAACACGCCATGGTCTTGGTGCCGAACAATTTTGGGGTATGGTGTGAATTTTGAATAAGTTTCAATTTCCAATCAATGGCTCAGTGGCACTCATTCTTTAAACTCAAACATTAGGTAAACAGCAGTAACCTTTAACTGAAACGTATCATCATTCAATTTTGGGCGAGTTATGTCAGGAATACTTATGTCTAAAAATAACATTGCCTTGGACGCCTTCCATTCGTCTGCTAGTTTATTTGATTCAGTATGCTGTTTTTAAGTGAACTCAACATTAAGACTTTTCAGTTTTCAAACTTTAACTTTTAAAGGCTTTTATTAAATCAATGTTGGCGCCAACGCCAAAAACTCTGGCAACTTTTATGTCCCTAGTTGGAAGCAAGGGATGCGGCATTTCTTGTTTCAAAATTTATAGGAAGCATGAGTGCAGTTTTAGTATTTTTTACGTTTGCTGTGGAGTTTGGCCGTGGTTTGTGTTTGCTATAACCGCATTTCTCCACCCGATTTTTATGGTGTTTAAAGATGAATTTTTGTTTATTTAAGAATTTTAATACCTAGGTAGATCTACATACACCTGCATGTAGTGGTTTGCATTTCATGGATATTTGTGAAGCATATATATATATATATACCGTATTACCTCGAATAAACCCCCCCCCCCCTCGAATTAACCCCCCTCAAAATGGGCTGGGGAAATAATAACCCCCCCTCGAAATACCCCATCCCAAATACCGCAAGTGTAAACAGCATGTACACAACAAATACCACAATGTGTGAACTGTATTATGCAGAACACACGTTAAAACTGACTGAGTGACGTTAGGGAAAGGTTTATGTGTATATATACACTTGTATATGCCAATAAACACT